>JAGXCT010036202.1:0-135469 GCA_022495035.1 Philopotamus ludificatus
TTAATTTAAAGCACTTGTTATTTATTTAGTAATTGTTTTTAATAGATATCCCTATAAAAAACAACCAAAGCTGAAACCATTAAATCTACTGAATCAATTTATAAAACCCAAGGCAACCACTGTGCCTGAGAAGGAAAACCCTAAGCTGTTGACCTGTAAATGGTATATTTTCCATACTTTCGCTTCTCTTTCATCTTTATAGAGGACTCTCTCGTTGACGAGGTCTCTCCCATGATGGTAGGATTGCTATTGAGCGACAAGATTAATAATCACTTGTTATAAGCAAATAGCGCATAGAGAAGATGAGAACGAATACAGAGAAAAACCCCGCCAGAACATAGTTTGGAGCGTAAAATCTGGTACCAACGGGGTAGAAGATATAATTTTAATGCCAGCAATGGCTAAGAGAGGGAAAAACTTTACAAAAAACCGCATACCAAGACGGCTTGGGTCCCAGCGGTATGTACACGAGCCCTCACGTCACGTGTGAGACTCAGGTTCCTTTGGCCTCCACTGCCATTCGAGAGTCTGGTAAGGCCCGCTCAGCGAGAGGGTATCTTGTAGCGTCAATGATGATGATGATGAGTAAATAAAGCTCTTAATGACTTTAATGATTTTCAGTCGTTGAATTGCTAACCTCTTGATATTGATTGCACAATAATGATGAGTTAAATTCTTATATCTGGTAAGGCGTCGAGCCTACACTTTGATTTCGTTGCAGTGTAATAAGAAAAAATAATAATATTGTAGAAAACTAAAGTAAAATTCTGAAAAATTCGCCTTGAAATTATTTAATGGCAGATCTTTGTATTTTTGCTCAAGTTTTGTTCAAGTCAAAGTCACTAATTAAACCAATTATATTTTCATAATATTGCGCTTAAGCTTACGTAAGTGTTCTAAAAATAATTTGTAAATTTCTTCATCTATTTTAAAATTTAAAATATTCAAACATTCATGTAATGCAGAAAAATAATCAAAATTAGGTTAATAGCTGAAATACAAAATTGTATTACTGTTTATCAAGACATGCCATTTTATGTCTTTTTTCTTGTAGTGATAAATTGACTTCATTACACTTTGTAAAAATAAATGTTAGATGTGCAGAGAGATGGGTGAGAAGAGATAGTCCTTAACACTCTTTAAACTTTCTTTTTTAGCAGGCAACTAAGTTTTTTTTGCATTTAATTTTAAAAAACGTTGTTTTTTTTTGATCGGAAATCAGATTAAACCCTATAGATGCTTTTTATTCATTTCTACAATGAATATCACTATTAATAAATTTGTAAAAACAATATAATGAGAGTAGCTCATAGATTCGACTGAAAAGGGACAAAAAGTAGACAGACTGGAAAGGGTTAAATGTATTGCAGCATATAAAACCATTTTTTGCGGATCAACTATTCATGTCATGTTTAACATAGTTTGGGAAACCCTGGATTAGAGTCATAAATAAAATATTATTCTGTGTGACTTGTTGCCATACGCAAATATCGACACTTTTGCTCCCTCTTTCGCCTTACTAAAGGACCTCTTCTTTTAAAAGGGCCTTACCATGATAAGGATTGGTATTACGCAACAGGACTAGCTGTGACTCGTCACGCCGGAACCCATGGAGGAGAGGAAAGCAAATACCGTGAAAAAACCCCTCTTATTTGTCAAGGGGGTAAAATCCGATACCAGCAATGGTAAAAAATACACGTCCAGTATCAGGAATAGCCAAGAGAAGGAAACCTCTTTATAAAACACGATAGTGCATCTAATCTACTTGTTGAAAGTGATGATTCTTTACAAACAGAATTAACATTATCTTTACAGTCGTTAAATGTTGATTTTGTACATTTTGTAATGTGGTCAGTGATTAAGCTCAAGCTTGAAAGTTCTCTCAGAATCAGGATCATTAATTAGAAAATTATTTTATAGTTTATTGCAATATTGAAGACCTTTTCGGATAATATTTGAAGTGATAGAGACAGAATTTTCTTCAACTTTCTGGTTCTTAGTAAACGTTTGCAATTAAACCAATAATATCATTGTCATTCAAGGCATTATCCTCAAGTAATTCATTGACATCACATTGATAATAGGTATCAAAATCTTCTCCAACAATTTCATATGCCAACGTAATGATTTCAGCTGAAAATGTTAATATTTGTATTGTTTTTCAGACTGCTTCAGGCCGCAGTATTTTCTAGCAATAATTTAAGATCTGTGGTCTTATTTCAGAGCAGATGAAACTTGATGGTTTTTTTTAAACTTCAGTTAAGTCACGACTCGTGTTAAAATATTCCGAAACACATTTTTTAAACAAATATTTTGTACTGTATGACTTCAAAAGAATTCGCATAGAAACAGACTTGTGTGTAGTTATAGGGTGTAATGTCTGGTGGTCGGGTATAGTCATGTTAAAGAAAAACTCCTCTTACTTGTTTATTTTCTTATTCAAGGGATCTATTTGATCCATCAGCAGAGAACAAAATTAGTAATTTGCTTCGGATTTTACGTTTCATAATAAAAAAATCTTTAAAATCTCACAAACACAAAGTAATACCTTTTGTATAATCAAACTGTGCTTTGAAATTGGTTTAGCTTTCTGACTTATTGACAACAATTATTTATTGCCGCGTGTTTATCTGAATAAATTTATTTTTATCTGCAAGATCATGTCGTACATATCGTTCTTTTATTTATGATTTTCACTGTTGATCAGAGACGCTGAATTCAATTAAATAATTATTGAATTGTTAATTCTAGAATAAACTCAATTATATATCTGCTGATGTAAACTCTTCCAGCATTTTAAAATGCAAGTACATACTTAAAATGCAATAATCCAATAGTCAAGGATGCACAGTCCATCCACAACGCAGAGCACGTCCATTTTATTTAGCGAACAAGTATTGATTAATAGCATAGTATCTTCTCGACACTCCTTATGCTTTTACTGTTAAGTGTTTAGAGCAGAGGTTCTCAATCTTTTTCGGCTTACGGTTCCCTTAAAACATTAGATTTTTCAGCGGCTCCCTTAATACATCAGATTTTATTCAAGTGACTTTCTTGAGAAAAACAGGCGCAAAGAGAACCCAAAATTTCAATTAGAATTCCAACAAATTTGCCAGGTGTTTAGTGAATATTTCACTTGTAAGGGCACCGCGGCTCCCTGGGGAGCCGCGGCTCACACTTTGGGAAACCCTGGTTTCGAGTATTTTCTCATAAAAGTAAATAAAAATATGATTGGACCGGGTTTAGTGAATGAGGAAGATGTGCTAGAACTGGTCGTGAATAATTTTCGCATCGTATCGTTAAATAACATTCCTTCAATTTACAAGGGCTGATTGTTTTTCTTACGATCGTTGTAATAGCTGTAAGTACTTGTCTGCTGTAATTGACTTACTCTGAATTACAGCTTGCGATTACGTTATAGATCAGTAAGAGTTTATAATTTTTGCGTATCAAATAAATCTGAAATATACATTGAAAACATACTTCAGCAAAGAATTACCTGATAATTCTCATGGTGATCAAATTTTGCGTATGTATTTTAATTGATTCTGCATTAATGATGTTCTTGTAATAATGAAGGAACCGAAATGTAATCAAAATTAATTAAAATATTCATTCACATTCAGACACAGTTCTAGTAGATGCGTAAGTTTTATTATTTAGAGTTGTAAATTTATTGTTTTTTTCGACAAAAAAATTACCCTCAGGTAAAGAGATATGGTGGCCAACAATAGAAGATACGCATTTGCGCTATTGTATGCTGTTTTTGTTCGGCCAAGGGTAGAAGGTAAATGAAGCATCGCATATTATCACAGATATTTATGGGCAGGGACGGCTCGTCCTTCGGGGCAACCAGGGCACTGCCCCACACACATTACTCCTCATAAAAAAAAAATTAGCTGAAATGACGCTCGTGCAACCATGTTTCACACACTTATAAATAAATAAATATTAATAAAAACGATTTCTATTTGATTTCGTAATAGTTTTGTTTTGGTATGTAAATAAAAAGAAAAATGTTTATTTTCACAATAAAATAAATGATAATTCTTATTAATTTCTTGGTTCGACCCCACTATACTAAAAATATATACGGTTAGTTTTTTTTTTTTTTGAAAAAAAAGAGGGGGGCACTTCAACCTCATCATGCCCCACTTGTTTTCAAGTCATGAGTTGCCCCTGGTTACGTTAATCAACAGGTGTTATGTGAGCTTCTTTTTTTAATGGGACCTCAAGGACATTTCTAATAAAAGACGGCACTGTCTTCTACATTTGATTCTAGCATATTATCCAAGCGCTTTATCATAAATAATTGATCTGCCTATGTTATTTTCTATAGAAAGAATTGACAAATAATTCAATTTAGATGTATATGAGATTTCTTTTATAGATTAAATTTAATACATTATATCTGACCATTTTAAAAAATTGTCCTAATTTAATATATTTTTTGAGTCCTTGACATTAGTTTTTTAATCCGCCTCCTATATCATCACTATAATGATCTGATACTTATTTAATATTTTCTCCATCTATATTAGAAATTGTTATGTCCTCTGCATTCATTAGAAAATTATTCTTAGAACTGTTTCCTAATAGTTTGTATACTTTTCTTTTTTATTATGATATTATTTAAATCCACCATTGTATGTGCATCCCTCTTATCTCGTTATGAAGCAGATTTTACGATGAATACTAACTGGAGGGATAATGTGGGAGCTATATCATAATTATTTATGAAAAAGCATTAACTTTTTTCCTGGAGAATAGATACTACAACGTTTCGAACAACTCTAACTTATTTTTGTGACCGGATAACTTTGGAGTGATACAGTATGAATTACTTGAACTTGATAAACCATTACAGCGATATTATTATAAAAATGGCATTGAAAAATTACGCATGCGTTGGCAAAAGATAATAAATACTAATGTCTCTGATAAAATTATTGATTAATTTTTGAAAAATATATTTTTGCCAGCTAACAGAAATGTTCTGTAATTGAAAATCAATGATTAATCTAATAATACTTTCAAGAAGTGGTTTCAAAACGTTGCTATCCAATTTCGATGGACTTCCTCCTGATATAGGTATATTCTTAAAGTTTATGCCGACTGACTAAATTGACTAAACTATCGTTGATCTGTGTCATCATCATGGCCAAAATTGTACGAATTGATGAGTGTCGTAGCTAGGAATTTCCCATACATGTCGTAACTTAAAAATATTAAAATATTCTTTTACAAAAAATAAAATAAACTATATTTCTGCCTCTTTTCGTGTTAAATGATCGGCAATGCCATATTATTAAGCTTGGATTACGCCAGGGTTCCCCAAACTTTTTCAGCGACGGAACACTTAGCAAATCCGAAAATTTTGGCGGAACATAATTTTTTAAAGGAACTGATAAAAAAAACCGTAATTAGTGGTAAAACGTAAATTGGGGGTACTAAATACAGTAGAACCCGTCTTTTAACTGATAAAAAAGTATATATATTGAAAAATATTTAATTGTTTAACATATTTTTTAAAAGAGTGCATTTGATTTTTAAAAAAATGTATTTGATTTGTAAAAGGATGTATATGATTTTAAAACGGGTGTATTTGACGTAAAAAACTGTATTAAAAATTGTAATGCTTTTTCCTTGTAATGATAGGTTAACATCATTGCACTTTGTAAAAATATCCGTCAGATATGCAAAATGTATCAACTAGGAAGGATTTGTTAAAATTTTTTAAAGATTAATGATTCATTTCGAACTTCATAAAGTCTTAATAGTGCTTTTTCTCTGGATAGTCATCTCACTTCAGTATGTAATAAAAGTACTTAATGTTCACTACCCATTTCATCGCCCAAAATTTTAAATAATCTGGATAGAAGTGGTCTAGATTTTACATAGTTTATCATTTTCACGGCTTCATCAGCTGTTGATTTTTTTTAGTAGCCTGCTCATTAAGAACACATGACACCATGTCTTTCGCACATGGCTCAATGAGTGTCTCTCCAATTGTATGATCTTCACCATTAAGTGCAATACGATAACTCACGAGATAAGACGCTTCTTTTGCTTTTTCATTTTCAGTTTTAGCCATTGTAATCATTTA
This sequence comes from Philopotamus ludificatus, assembly GCA_022495035.1. Lineage (NCBI taxonomy): Eukaryota > Metazoa > Arthropoda > Insecta > Trichoptera > Philopotamidae > Philopotamus > Philopotamus ludificatus. The sequence continues at coordinate 6,107 of JAGXCT010036202.1, forward strand.
AAATTTGGATTTAGTGAATCACGTTGTTTCTTAAAAAATTTCATGTCTGTTCCATGTAATCAGAGTGTCGTTTCGAAGTGCCTGCGAAGTTTAGCTGGAGCCAAAGAATTGTTTGCGAGTATTTTTTGACACAAAACCCACATTGCATCAGGAGCATCTGAATTGCCAATATACGTAAATCCAAAATTCAAAATAACTTTCATCATACTTCCGTTTTGGTCTGTTCATAGATGACACTTGTTCTTCTATATTCGATTTTGAAGAAATCACCGTTTTTGGATTATTTTCTTCTTCGACGATAGTCGTATAAGAAGAATTTTTGTGAAATATCTATTTAGGCTCCGCGGAACACCTATTTTAAGTCCGCGGAATACTAGTGTTCCGCGCAACATAGTTTGGGAAACCCTGGATTAAGCAATCAAATTTGTTTTGTAACACAATTTATGGTATATTTAGTGGAAAAAATCTTAAAAATTTAAACGTGGTCTCCAATTTACCGTATAGTATTTTTTCGAGATACTTTTAGACATTTACTTTTTTGAAAATTGTCTTATTCATATATTTTCTGTATGTTTTTTTTAAATACGCGAATGAACTGGGCGTCAAATTGAATGGACAATTTCAATGAATTTTTTTTTTAGTCTCAGACGATGTTTCAAAATGTTAATTTGGTTATAATATTTTTTTATTATAACTTCTACAAAACGGTTTTATATATTTAAATATTTTTAGAAACGTGTTAGATCAATTGTATTGCGATTTATACTCACCACATGATTTTAAGCAGCATATAATCCATTGTGACATGTTGTGGCATAAATACAGTACAAATGAAATTGATAATAAACCACAGCCAACATATAATTATTTTACGGTAAAAATATCAAATATATGGATTAAAATAAAATAAATTTCATATATTTTTCACCACAGCTGTATCATTTCATTCGTGAAATAAAAGCTGCTCCCGATCAAATTTTCGCATACAACGAATCCCCAGCGTTATTTACCATACATCTTCACTGGATATACTTTAATACCCCATTGAAACTTTCATATTATTCGCATCCCGGGGGGTTTTCTGGTCTCTGCTCGGATATGAACTCTCCCGGCGGCTATTTGCCGACTCGACGACTGCGGCTTTTGTTACTCATTCGAACCGACGTTGATATGTCGTACATTTTTATTTTCAGGACGAGGATCGGATTCATCAGATACGGAATCCGAGCCGGGAATAACTCTGAAAAGGAAACAGCGCCGCTCCAGAACAACCTTCAGTGGCGATCAACTGGACGCGCTCGAGCGCGCCTTCACGAGGACTCAATATCCCGACGTTTACACGAGAGAAGAATTAGCTCAACAGACTGGATTAACCGAAGCAAGAATACAAGTGAGATTTTATTCAATTTATTTTTAGGTCATTTCATAAGTAATGTCGTTTTTTGTCAGGCCCGTTTCTGATTCCTCATTGGAATTAATTCGGACTTGTGATGTTTTTCTGTATGAAATAATTAATAATTGAATTAATAAATTAAATAATCTCTATCGGTTGTTAAACATTCTGTTATATTTCCATCAATTTATTAATTCCATTGGGTCTTCTACACACGAGAGTTGAAAACAAGTCGCGATGTGTCGTGGCCACGCCCACGTGCAGGGTTGGGGGTACGCGGAGGCGTCGACTGAGACCAAACAAGATCCGACTCGATGTTTTTTCTCGCTCGCTACCGGTACAATCTGCCGTATGTCCGAGTGAAACATATACTAGAAACCCGCGAGCATTTGACGGTCCGACTACTATAGGATTTGTAAATATGCAGTTTATTATTTAGGAATAAATCTAGAAGTGTGGACCAATGAGCCAGTATAGATTTCTCAATTTTATCCCAAATTGCTTTCTGTTATTCATTATATGTTTTTTAAAGTTAATACGGCGATCTAAGTATATTCCCAGGTATTTTACTGAGTCTGTCTGGGATAACAGCTCACCAACAATGTTAACAGGAGGGCAGTTTTCCCTTCTTAGAGCGTTATATGGACCGATTTGGTTTAATTCGGTACAATTTTCCACGTTTTTGGCCAAAAATGAATATTAGATTTTCTTGAAGCATTTCGGATGCTTTGTCTGGATCCTCATTTGATACCAAGAGGGCCGTGTCGTCTGTATAGGAGGCGATTAAGGTATTTTCGGTGTTGGGCATATCAGCAGGGTATAATAAATACAGGGTTGTACCAATTAAGCTTCCCTGTGGTGCTCCAAAGTAAATATGATAGAATGCGATTCTTTCCCCATTATAAATGACGTGGAGATGGGGAGGATATGTCTTGATTTTCAAACGACAAGGGAGTTAGCAGAGAGACTCAATACGTCACAATCTACAGTTTATCACTACCTGGAAAATTTGGGGAAAGTCAGCAAGTTAGGTATATTGGTACCACATAATCTCAGTGACTGAAATAATGTCTATTGCCCCAAGTCTCCTCTCACGGCATAAAATCAACCTTTTTTAGACAGGACAATAATAGGTGATGAAAATTAATCACCTATGAAAATATATCATCAACCACCCCTACTGTACCCTAAAGCCAATATTCATGACAAGAAAACATAAAAAAAATGGTTATTCATGATATGCTTTATAATTTGGTCGATATGTTGGTTTTTTGTTACTAATCAATATGACATGTAAGTGACGCGCGATGATATGTAGGATTTAGAAAAATCTAAAACTTGGGGTCCCAAATATACCCCATCGGCACGGCTAGGTTAAGCTAACTTGTACATTTTTTGTTGATTAATAGTTTTATTTTATTAATTAATACACCTATTTTATCTATACTTTGATATCTGAATATATTTAACAGTAAAACAATTAAAATCATGTTTTTAGTGGTCCGCAAGGTTCTAAAGTTTGAGGACTGCCGGTTTATACTATTATTAATATTTTTAAATCAAATAATTTTCGCACATTTTGTATAGATTTTTTTAAAACACAATCACAAATATTTCATTTAAATCGATTTTATTTTATTGTGATATAAAAAAAGAAGGTGTGCATGAGTAAAACAGGACAGGCTAGCAAAAAACGGGACAGTCCCGTTAAAAACGGGACGTATAGTCAACTTAGTTATAAAACCCAAGCCTTTAGCTTTAGCCATTAGCTATCCAATATAGCGCTAGCTGTTTCGAATATATTTAAATTATTATTAAAAAAAACTATTTTTTTCTAACATTATTTATTGTTGTGACCCAATACTTCATTTCTATGTAACTGACTAAATATAAATATTTTTTTTAGGTTTGGTTTTCAAATAGAAGAGCTCGTCTCCGCAAGCATACAGGGTCGAATCCAGCCGGTTCTTTGTCGTATGGTTCGATACCACTCGCCAATATATCCTGTCAGTATCCTGCGCCGGATCTGGCCGGACTTCCTCATCATCCTACACACCATTCAGAAGCGTGGCATCATCAGAAATCCCAATTCGCCAATTACAATCATCTGATGGCACATTCGCAGCAGTTGAATCACGCATTCCAGAACGCTGCCTTCCCCGGAACGTCTTCTAGTTCGACGTATTCTCATCTACCACCGAGCGGCAATGGATCTCATCAACTGTTAGAGAACGGCATACCAAGGAACGAATTTGCAGCTCGATGTTCGAATTCCACGGATCCGTACGCGTCCAAGCATCCGTCCACGTATCTCCCGAAAAACCCAACCGACGCCGCTAAGGCCACTCCGCCTAACGAATGCGAAGAAGCAAAATCAGAAGCGTTCCCCAAGAGTTTGATCGAAGACTACAACAAAATTGCAGCGGCCGAAAACTTTTCAAAGATGGCCGCCGATTATTCCAAGATGGCGTCCGAATCGAATTTGAATTGGAATCAATCGCACAGCGGCATTAATATGGGATTCGGAGGACTGGGTCCCGTCGGAATGCATCACAGTGAAGGATATTCGTTTCCCAACATAAGTGACGTGTTTTCTCAACAAAACTACGGACACGGCAGTGGCAGTGTTAATAAGTACTGGGCGTAGTGAATGCTGAAAAAAAAAATTATCCAAAGTTGATTGATGTCGATAGTTTATTTAAATTAAATACAAGTGCACTTGATCATGGAATTGAACTTTAGTATAAAAAACAATGTATGAACGAATAACACGGGACTTTTTATTATAATTTTATTTTATCTGAAGTAATAAAAAAAAAACCAGTGACACCTAACCATAACATGCAATACTAATTTTTATTTATTATTCTTATTTTTTGTTTTTGTAATATTCGCGTGTTATTTGCGTCATCCAGTGAACCACCTCTAGTTGTAAGATTTAAATTTAGTTTAGTGAAAATGTATTTTGGGTTAAAATGATACGAATTGAAAAATATATGAATAAAAAACAAAATATTATTTTTATTGTATCGATTGTAAGTTTTATTTTCAGTGATGAAACACAATGGAAAATGAAGCGATTCCGTATGTTTGCTGAAATTCCCGTATTTGCATAGTGTAAAGCTTGTCGCATGCGAATATTTCACAGTACGGTACACTCGATAATATCCGGCTGCGGATTATCCGGTTTATGAATACGTATGTGAAAATAATATTCTTATTTGATCACAGGTATTTTATTGCAATATATTATTAAGTTTTTTTTTGTTGTGTTGGTACACTTGCCCTTGGCGTATCTTGCCATTTGGCAATACGTTTCACGTGTTTTATTTTGCTCAGGAATTTTTTAATTGCGGAAAAATGGAAAATGCTGAAAGATTCTTTGGCCTCGCGGGATAGACACCTACGATATTTTTTTATTGTTGTTGTGGTACTCTATCTGTCGTATTTTGACATTAGTATCCATATTGAATGCTTATTTTATTGTAGGCTTTAAAAAAGGATTCAAATACTTGTTCATATTTCACTCCATAATGAAAATATCGGATATTTATAAAGAATTTTTGTCGAAAATTAATATCGATATGGTACCTCAGCATTCATATTCGCCGGGAATTGCTTTTTACGTCATCTTCATATTCGTAAATATTGATGCGAATAACTTTATTTACAGTCATTACAGTCACAGCAACGATGTATTGATGGAAATTCAGGATGGTCGAAAAGATTTTTTTTTTCAAAAGAAGAGGAATTAATTGAATAATTAATAATAATATTTAGATATGATCCAGGATGGATTAGCTGGTGTCGAAGTTCAAGACTATAATCCTGAACGATTAGCGAAAGTTACAAAAGCATTTAATTATGATATTGGAGGCTACATTTTAATTTATAAAGAAAAGAAAATGGCTAAGAGACAATTATCACTGGACGGATACCCGAAGTAGCTCCTTCGTAAATATTTCTATATAGATTCTGGTATGTGCAATATGTCCTATATATAAATATATATATAGATCCATTTTACTATCACCTATCCTTTGAAACTAAAACATATTTTTTGCCAAAATACTAGATTTTTTGCTTTCCTTGACTGAATATAGATAGCAATCAAGTTTATATACTTTCCATTTTTTAAAAAACTTTGTGAATATATTTGATTAACTAGTATTTTACATTAGCTAGATTTTTTAATGTAATCACGATTTTCACAGGTAAAAGTAATTGTGCCAATGCAGAGAAAATATATTTATTATGAATTGCAATAGAAAAAAATCTTACTACTTCAAAAATGCAATTACTCAAAAAGTACATTCATCACGTTAAACAAAAAAGCGAGCGACATATTTCGGAGCATCAAATTCGATTGAGTATATCTTTACGATTTTTATTTGCACATTAATGTTAAATATATAGCATAATAAAGCATATTCTATTTATTTTTAATATTATATTATATATAGTTTATTTCAAATCTGGCGGCAAAATTCACTAGGCGTTTAATTTTCGATAAGCGTTAAAATTTTCTCACTTTGTGAATTATTTTCAGTGATTAAATTACCATATTCAAAAATAAAATTTTCACCTAATGGATTCTTTATATGTAATGAAAATATATATTAAATTTTCAGCTTTTGATCTCAGGCTAATTATATCCTGGATGCGTTCTGCGAAGACCAGTCAAAAAGGGTGAGTGATAGTAGAAACGAATCGAATAATATTGCATTAGCTGACCAACTGTGCACTTTTCGAGATAAATTTGAAAAATAAGAAAATATGCAAGGGAAATGTTTCAAATAGAAGCTAACCAATAATGGAAACACCGGAAGATAATCCGAATGCCCGAGATAAATTTCAAATCAGCACCATTTGCATAGCTCTTAATAAACTTAATCGGTTTTTTTAACAACCGAGATAAAAAGGAGAGAAAAAAAAAATATAAAGAAATAGCAATATTTTCCTTTCTAATTGATGTGATATATAATGCATTCTTAGTGTCTAAAGCTGGTTGATGCTTACCAAGAGGACTTCAATAAGTGGAATACTTTATTCATCAACTACAATTATTTACCATATCTGCATTATAAATAATTAAATACTATAATGTGAGTCTATTGTAGACTACTTCTGACGAACCATCTACGCATCTAAATACCCCATGAAAATACAGGCGACCTACACGTCAGAAGGCAAGGGAGGGAGAATCTCGCTCCGACCTGGCCGGCATAAATCACAAAAGCCCTGTAAGCAGGGATGGAGGAGACAAGGTCCCAGACAGACGGGCCAGGGGATCGCCGCCACATAGAGCATGGGGCCTTCTTCAAGAAAACCTGACATACCCAAAGAATGTGTTCCAATGATTGTTCATTGGAGTCAAAATACTCGCAAGTCGGGTCATCCCTGAGGCCCAGACGATGAAGATTGGCGTTAAAGGAGCCATGTCCCGTGCCAAACTGAGACACGTAATGGTCAGGAACAAGCCAATGCAGCTTAACTCGAGCTAGTACGTTGGGGAAGAACCGGAAACCAGTTCTGCCCATACTCTCAGCAGACCAACGGGGATTGCCATATCTTTAACGCAATACTATGGAGTCTCTTCTTGAGTGCGGCTTGAGAGAGACTTAGCAGTAATTTTAAGAGAAGACTTCAACAGCAATTTCTCAGTTGAACTTCAGCAGTTTCATTTATATGTGCGCTATAAATCTCCTGCAACAGAAAATGTGAAAACATGATTTAGTCAACCTGAACTTTATAAAATAAGACAATATTGATTGTACCTTTCCAAATGTGGACATTAATTTTCGTATATTTTTAACATGAATTGTCACAAACTGCTCAGCTGAGCTTTCATTTTCAAGACTGAAATGTATAAGGGGGACCGGAAAGTAATCGATATTTTTGCTGGCGAAAAACATTTATTTATTAAAAAAAATCTTAAATACTAATCAACAAAATAATTAGAAAAGTCCTTCGATTTTCTTTTGAATAATTATTCAAAGTGCGTTTTGACTTCTCCAATATTATTATATTCTTTACCTCTTAATGTATGCTCTAACGATCTGAAAAGGTGGTAATCCGACGGCGCAAGATCTGGTGAATATGATGGATAAGTTAAAAGTACCAATCCAAGATGTCTTATTTTTTCCTGTGTCATTTTTTCAGAGTGAGATCTCGCATTATCGTGTTGAAAGATCCAGATTGCTCTTGTTTCATTAGCTCGAGTTGTTCACAATACACTATCTCTGTTAAAGTCTAACCAGGTTCAAGGAATTCATAGTGTATAATACCAGAAAAATTCCACCGCACACAAACAAGGACCTTCTTTATTGTTAGTAATGGTTGAGGGGTCGAAACAGGTACTTCTCCGAAAGAAAGACATTGTTTTTTTCGTACAGGATTATTATATATAGCACCCACTTCTCATCTCCAGTTACAATTCCCGCAAAAACGGATCGGCTCCATACCGAGACAAAAGAGAAACCCAGATGGCAGCTGTTAATCGAGCGCCATCTCCGTAAATTCACGAGGAACACAAATTCCTTGCCTGTACAATTTCCCATTGCAACGAAGATGATCCTGAACTGTAGACCATGGATAGCTAATATTCAATAATAATTCCTCAATTGTTTGACGAGGATCTGAATCCACCATCATCTTCAGGATATCATCATCTAATTGTTGATATCGTCCTTTTCGTCCGACATCTTTGTGATTCCTATTTCCATTTTTATTTTTTTTAAACCACCGATGACACTTGTTAAGTTTCCGAATATCTTTGTAAGTATCGGTAATGTTTTTCACTGCTTCGTTTGCCTTCATTCCTTAATCGATCAAAAATAGCATACAATGACGTAAGTGCGCCTCTTCAACTGTTGACCTTGAAATGGTATCAAAATTAATCAGTGCTTGCTTAGGGCATCCATGGGGGTTAATTCGGGCCTGATTACGTTTTTCATTTAATTTTAATATACGACTTAACAATAACGAATTTTTTTAACATTTTTGTTGGTTTTATTGTCGATTAAGATGATTTAGAAATATATTTAATAATTAAACATTGCAAAAATATGATATCCCATAAGAGTCTTGACTTATGACATTATTCTCATGCGCATATTTGCTGAATCTGAAAAAAATTGTAGGTTAATAGTGTCATTACGGAAGATTACGTTCGTCAAATATTTATTTAATACTCGTATGGAATCCGGAACAGAAGAACAATGCAAATAATTCCCAACGCAAACATCGCAGAGTGATACGGAAAATTCATGAAAAAATTGCAACGGAATCAACAAATACGACCATATTTCATATTAATCATGGCGTATATTAATATTTGCATAGCCCTGAAGGTTTTCCATGCACATATTATATATATAAGCGCGAGTTCATGGTCCACGGGTTCACATCTTCAAATCGTGTTTTCAATTAGCCACATGCAGAATTATTATTACGTCGTGACCTCTTACTGCACTCGAATCTGATAAAAAGAAAAACAATATGGAGGGACGCGATATATTATTGATTGTGATTGTAAATATAAATGAATATTAATTATTTTTTTATTAGTTTCTTTAATCATTTATGTATTTAAGGTAATATTTTATTGCGCCGTCGTTGCAAACTGTGAGAATAATACTACACAAGGCACTCGAATACCTATTCCAAGAATTTTATTGAGAGAAACACTTCCATCTTGCCCGGATACTACGGGAGGTACACAATGCGCTGATTGCAATACGGTGGTTTTCTGCAAAACTGGTACCAATACGGCAATCGGAAAATATCCCTGTCCGAAATCATATCCATATTGCAATAATGCCACATGTTCTGAAAACTATTCAGACGAATGCGCTAGTGATGGCGATATAACATGTCCAGCATCTGATGGATATTATCCAGGTACGTTTTATTATTTTATTTTAAATTAATTACTTAAAAATTAAGTGATTTGTTATTATAAGAAAGTGTCCCCATTTTTAATTATTATATTGCTCGAAATGAAAATTTATTTCAAAAGCGCCAGATAAGCTAACCAGATAAATGCAGGTAGTTATTTTTTGTTGATTAACTAATAATGATTGATTTACAAATTAGTAAATTAAAAATAAATAAAACACAATTACATATTTATTATTGTCCAAAAATATTCACCGTTATCGTGCAAATTAAAATCAGACTCAATAGCGATCGAAACTTAACCGTTTTGATGCCACGGGTCTGAGAACGAATCTTGCCCTCTGTGCCACGCTGTTTTTTATCAAATTGTTTTTTGACGAGGTGATTTTTATACGCCGTTTTATCGCTATATTATACCATTTTCATATACGAGACCTATGCAGACGTGTGAAATAGGATATGTTCTTCCATCTCAATTAAAAAAATAAACTCAATTCGCTTTATTTTCGTAATAATAAATCGAATAAATGATCGAATTGCTCAAACAGATCGCGGCGGCCGGTCGGACGGCTCACCGATTCACGTACAGATGCTCACGTTCCACGCGTCACTCGCCGGGGCTGGGCAACCTTTCTGAGAAGATACATGTATTTTATGCAGTAGATACTCAAACTATTTTCAAAATAATAACAAGATTTGAAGATTCCGTTTAAATTAACACGGAACATTTATTTAAACTATTTTTTTTACAATATTTAGAGGAAAAATACTCAAAAATAAGATTAATAGAGAAAATTAATATTTTGTGGTCGCTCCTTTATTTTTTATAACAGCTTCAATCCGCCAGTATTTTACTGTTTTTGTCGTTATCTCTCCATAGACATAGATAGTTAATGATGTTATTGGTGTTATTTTAAATTTAATCTCTTTTAAACTAATTTTTCAAACAAATTAGTCTAATTTACTTGTAAATGTTTAAATCGCGCAAATAAGTTTCAATCGCGATGCACTGAAGACCTGATTTTTGTTCAACATCCAATTCCTAAAAAGACCCGTTCCTTAAAAGGTTGCTGACACCTGTTATAAGGTATAAATGTATTTTTTTTGCTTTTTATTATCCAATAAACGTTAAAGTTGAAGTAGTTCAGCTATACATTTTCATGTGTTAAGTGTAAAAAAACGGATCTTAGTTTATAAACAACTATAATTATAGAGATTTAATTAAATTTTAAGTAATGTACGTGGAACATTGTTGACAATCGCTGAATTGACCACGGTCACCAATACTACTGAGGAGCCACGCGAGATTTGACCGAGACACCACGCGCGATTTGAATGGTTATGTTCATATTCATATTTTACATGATACCTTTAACTTTCTTTTAATAAGTTTTATATTTATTGTTAACTGTGTTTATGAGCTGATTTTTAAAACAAACATCATTGCTTAACTCCCTCTAGTTTACATGTAACGACAAGTTAAAGTTAGATATAATCTTGATCATGTACGTGATGCGAGTGGGTTAATACTGGCTTGTTGGCCAATGGAGTGTTATGGCGTCACTTGGAGGGATGTCAAGATTCATCATAAATATTTTAATACTTTCAACTACCATTAATACAATTTATTCAAGTGTTCTATTCAGTTGATAGAAATGATAATGTCACAAAGATCCGTCCATAATTAATTATGTATTTATTTGCAGATCCAACAAATTGCACGATATACTATTACTGCGACGAGAATAAAAAAGCATTGATGGCCTACTCCTGCCCATCGAATTATCCGTTCGATTTAGAATCAGGATTGTGCAAAAGCGGTCCAGCATGTGCGAATCTGAACTGCATCGGCAAGGACTTTGCAGTGAACCCCAACTATCCTCGTCTAGGCGCACTATGCAACGATAATAAAATCGTTCCGGGATCTTACACACTATGCAACATAGGATCACAAATAGATGCATCCACCACTTGCAAGGCAAAATGCACTAAAACCGGCAACATACCGCACGAATCCAACAACAATTTGTATTACAGATGTCTACCTACCGGTCCATGGGGGGCATTGGAAAAGACGCTGCAGTCGTGTCCTCCGAATCTTCAATTCAATTCCACAATAGGAATATGTAGCAAATAATAAATAAAGGACGCAACGATTCATATGATAGTTTTATTTGTTTGCAATATTTGTAATACAGTTAAACCCCCACTAACACTAAAATCGGGACCGTGTAATTTTGAGTCGTGAATTGGGGGAGTGAAGCCGTCTAGCTGTGTGCGTATAGCCTGTCATGTGTGTAATACACAGGCGCTAGCCAACGTTTGACTGTATGTGACAGCGCAATTGGGGGATTTTCGGCGAATATTTCAACTCAGCGCGTAATTCGGAGTAGTGTAAATGGAGGTTCCACTGTACACGAGATATGAAGTACAATTCTGATATTCTCAGGGTTGACTCTTGATTAAATATGAACAATTGAAAATCCCCACGCCATAAAAACATCATAAATATATATGTATATCATCATCATAATTTGCTAGCCACAAGGCTCTCACTCGCTGAGGGCATGAGCCTAATCAAACTCTCGAATGGCAGTCGAGGCAAGGGGACCTGAGTCTAACACGTGTCGTGTGGGCTCTCCTTTCATGTCTATACCGCGGGAACCCAAGCCGTCTTGGTATGCGGTTTTTTGTAAAGAGTTTCTCTCTCTTGGCCATTGCTGGCATTGGACGTACATCTTCTACCATGTTGGTATCAGATTTTAGGATCGGAGTAGAGTATATATACATATATATCTTCAGTAAGGATTCCCTTACATTTTTCTCTTACTCTTTGCAGGTATTCATCCAGGCAAGTAGGAGGGGGTTTGTCTCGGTATTCGTTAATTCTCTTCTATAAGGCGTTATCTGCTTATAACGAGTCACAAGTGACAAGTAGCGAGCGACCACATACATACACCAACATAGTTATACACAGGCATACATATGCACATCTGCCCAAAACGAGTCTCAAGTACCAAGTCGCAAGTGATTATTAACCCTGTCGCGCAATAGCAATCCTTTCATCATGGGAAAGACCACCTCAGAGAGGGGTCCCCTAGAAAGAAGGAAGAGGAGCGAAAGTATCGAGACTAGACCAATTATTGGTCAACAGATTAGGGTTTTCCTTCCCAGGGTATACTGGCTCTGTGGTGAGAAATCCGTAAGAGACCATATTTGTTTATGCACATAAGGATATGTGTACACCAGTGGCGTACGGTGGACTTGATGTTGGGTGTGCTGAATGTGGAAAAATAATATATAAAAAATACAGTTTTTTTTTAATGAATTTTATTATTATTTATACAATAATTAATGTTTTTCAATTTTTCAAGTAATATCAACGGTAAAAAAAATAATAAAATTCATTAAAAAAACTGTATTATTTTTCCACATTCAGCACACCCAACATCAACACCACCGTACGCCTCTGGTGTACACATACATGTACTTATTATTCTAGGGGTGCACTATTTTGTTATAAGTATTTGTCATAGTTTACTTGGGTTTTTAGTCAACTTCCATGCAGGATTATGTTGACTATAATATAAAAAAATGTTTATAAGAGATGCTGAACATCAATTGTAATGGTATGGTAGATAGGTGTCTCTCAATCCTATATTTTTTTTAAATTTCAATCTGGCGTCTACGTAGCAGATAATAATAATAAATAAAAGACGCAACGATTCATATGATAGTTTTATTTGTTTGCAATATTTGTAATACACGAGATATGAAGTACAATACTGATATTCTCACGGTTGACTCCCGAGTAAATATGATACATAACTATAGAGAGACTTTACTATGAATAATATATTTTTAATAACAATTGAAAATCCCTACGCCATAAAAACACCATAAATATATATATATACATACATAACTATATAAAAATTAAGAGGAATCGCACTAAATTTATGGTAAAATTTATTGTCGATACAATTTAGATCCCTTCGTTATTTATTAATCATCATGATAAATTCATCTATAAATATAAATAGAAGTGAAATGGTCAACTTTCATTTTATTGTCATCATTGCCAATATCCACTCGTTACAATATATATATAATCATATAAACAATTGTCACTCACAGCATATAGAATATAATAAATATTTAATGTAATACCCAAACTATATATGAAAAACACTGATTTAAAAACGCTGCAGTGTGTTTGAAAATTGATTGAATCGAAAATAAAATTAGCACAGCATCCATTGTTTCATTAACCAGCCATACAAAACAATGGACATCTGTTAAAAAAAACACATCAATTGGCCTTATAATTAAAAATAATATATTCATCTCTCATCCATCTACATATAATTAAACATATACCATCGACTCTCCATTTGCGCGGAATTTAATATTGAATTTTACATCCGCCATATATTTATTTAAACATTTCTAAAGCGCATCATACGCGCAAGGAGAAAATCGAGCGTACACATTCCATAATATCAACTACATTAAAGATGATATCGTATAATATATTTATTATAATATATAAGAATCACTTACACTATTCAAATATGTATGTATATGATATTTTCATTTTTTTTTGTTATTTATTGATATGGTCTAAATAAAATTATGGTCGTTTTGTGGTTTATGTGGTTTTCGTTTTCGTTATTGTCGTATAGCTAGGATACATTCTTCTCAGCAGGATATTGTCGACGGCGGGCAGCAGCAAATATCTTTTATCGGACGCCTCCTCCAGCTCCTGGTCGTCTGCGAATTGTGACGAAAAATAAGTGTTTTGAGTTTCGGGTTGTGTTATTGAGTTTTGACAATTGATTCGGTCTATTGTTCGTTGTCCTCCGAATGGGTTCTGGATAAAAGATATTGGCGTCTGCGATACGTGGGGCTCGTTGGGGTCGTATTCGAAGTTGATTGGTGACCCATCAGGGATAGCTTGCCTGTTGAAATAAATGCGATTAATTATAAAAAATAAATACTCGAATAATACGTGATTCGTGTCGTATTTTATTTATATAGACAATTTGGAGGAAAAAAAACGACAATTCGGCGCCATCAAATTTGAAACGAAAATCAAGAACAGCGACGATTGCGCGCATAGCGTCATATCCGCGCTAAAAATATCGTTAGAAATAGGAATATTATTTTTTAGTCTCGAGAAATAATTTTTAGTAATTTAGTATTATTTCTATAATATTAGTCAACCGCGATTGAGCTAAATTAGTAGTCTGGTAGGTCTCCGACGAAAAATATGAATTCAAGGATTTTTTTTACTTTCATTTAGGTTGTTTGGGGCGTTGGAATTGGTGAATCTAATGCCATCTATCCTGCGTTGAATAAATAATTATAAAACAAATATATAAATTTAAACCCAACTGAAATAATATTAAAATTAACCAGTGTCGTGGTTTGACACTGGGGGAAATATATGCATGAGAAACTCATTCTCATTGCATCTTTAGAATATTTAGAGCAGTGGTTCTTAACCTTCTTGGAGGTACTGAACTCCACCAGTTTCATATGCGCGTTCACTGAACCCTTATATCATACGTCGTATCATTTTTCATGATATCGTACAATAAGTCGGGTGTGTGTTTTGACCTCCTCCGAACCCGGGGAGACTTACTCACCGAACCCCTGGGGTTCGATCGAACCCAGGTTAAGAACCACTGGCATAGAGTCTTTATCAAATCTTTATATGGATGATCAACACTTTGGAATCTTTCTGGTATGCTATCCTTCCATCGTAATCAAATAAATAAATAAATAAAAATGTAAGATAAAAACTAATAGTTTTTAGAAATATCAGATTAGTTATTGACATTTTTTCAAAACATTATTTTATTACTTTACTGGCTTTACCCGCAATCTTATTATTTTCAGATATCAGTGTCGTAGCTAGAAATATTAGGTCCGGATTATTTCCTGAAAATTTCGTTCAAGAAAAGTAAGTGAAAATATAGACTAAATCTATAAAAAAAATATAGAGAAAATTTTGGGCTTTAATAAAAAAAATAAGATAATATAATAGAAATAAAACAGTTTTTGCATCCCTGATTTAAATCAATATGTATATTTTGCAATGCTTTGGAAAAATTCATTTTACATCAATTTATGTAAAAAAAAATAAAAAGAAATTATACAGTAATAGCGCAATAGTGTTCCGATAACGCGAATGTCAAAATAAATCGCGGAATTCACCCTAATAACGCGAGCGCATTCTATTTATGCATAGCTCGACCGTAAACTCTATGCCAGTGGTTCTTAACATGTGTTCGATCGAACCCCGGGGGTTCGGTGAGTCAGTCTCCCGGGTTCGGCGGAGGTCAAACACACACCCGACTTATTGTGCGATATTATGAAAAATGATACGACGTATGATATAAGGGTTCGGTGAACGCGCATATGAAACTGGTGGGGTTCAGTACCTCCAACAAGGATAATAACCACTGCTCTATGCTGTCTGGTGCGCCTGTGTGTTGATCTCGCTCGCACATATCCATGTCCTCATATGTGCGAGTGTTCGGCACATTTCTCACCATTCATTGTCACCATTCACCATGTGGACAATGAGCCACGGATGTCTATGTGTATGTCGCATGCATGGCAACCGAATATTTCATTCATCTAAGATTCATAATTTTTTTTTACATTGTTTCTTAGTTATGGCAGATTTGTATTTTTTTACGAAATTCCCGTAACCCTAAATTAGGTATGTGCTTTATTATCCCGATAACGCGTTGTTCTGATAACGCGGTCCCAACTTTCGCGTTATTGGGGGTTTTACTGTACTTCATAATTTGTTTTGCTTTAATTTGTTTCGTTTTAATTTTTTTTCTAATTATTAGCTAATCTCAACGTTACAAATATTTATTTTTTTAGAAAAATCCCAGGGCCCTTCCGAGGGCCTCCCGGGGGCTAGATGCCAAAGGCCACCATTTATTGTATCCTTTTGCCTTAGCTATATGCCTGACTTATATTATAATCCTCTTTTCTTTGAAATTAACATTCTAATGATTGTGTCATTTGCAAATGTGGCTTTCTTTTTTCAAAAATATAATTTAGAGGACTTCTAATAAAGAAACCTCCCCGGTTTCCATCCCCTTTAGTGATCAAGTCCCTATTACCATTCTATAATTTATTTAGTACAATGAATTTTAAATAAAAATTCGACTTCAACGACAATATCGTGAATCGAAAATCAAAAACCGCTTAAAAGGTCAAAGATGAAGCTGAATCGAAAAGAAATACAAAAACATTTAAAAACATCATTTTAAAAGAAACCGTAATCGAACTGATATTTTTTTTAATTAAGCCGGAATGGAAAACCGAACCGAAATATAACGGTTCGAAGCCCTGAATATGAATATTAAATATTAGATTTAATTTATTCGAATTTATTTGCCGTCAGTATTAAAAAAAGTAGAAAAAAGGTAAAACCCCAAGGGTTAGTTGTATTTACCTAATTCTGCCATCCTTGAGAGTGGAATATTCCCTGCAAATTAAAATAATCAACATCAGTCACACATATACATTGATCGTTCTAAGACTAACAAATATATACATAAAAATAGGCATCCACAATCTAAATTAATAAATAAAAAACAATTATAATGAAAACACAAAATACTAATACTAACAAAAATACATTATGAATATATAAAGTTTGATTGAATATATTTTTTTAGGAGAGCTGTTGAAATGTTTTAAAAAAGCGGATTTCAATTGTAAATGAAGCGAAACTTTTAGGCGAAAAGGTTTTTTCAGCGGAAAAGTTTCGTCAAATAAACATTTTTGTATTCAAATTCTACGCAAACGAGATGAAAATGTTTAAAAAAAACGTCATACAATCTATTCGATTCTATTTACGGAATGTTGAAACATCATGCATTGAATATATCATTGGTAATATAATTAAAATGATACAAAGGTCGATATGTACGAACGGGTCCGGGTCAAATAATTAATTAAACCCCTCCCGAACAGGGGTTTGAAGGGTCATAAAATGATTATGATACCCTTGAAGATTTCTATGTAATTCAACTAGCTATACATCAATTAATTAAACGATCCTATGTAATGTTGAAATAAAAATTCTATGCTAAATTCTAATATCTACATATTAACATTGAATACCTACTAACATTAAAAGCCCTATACAGTATGATTTTGATTATATATCTGGTCATCTCATAAGTAATGTCGTTTTTTGATTCGTTCCTAGTGTCTCATAGGAGAGCAAGGTCAAGAGAATACGACACATCCATGAAGAAATATGATTTATTTAAATAAAAAACGACATTGCTTATGGGTTATCCTGATATTTTCGATTATATACGTATCAAAGTCATCCTGATAATGGAAACACTTAAGATTAATGTTTATCACGAGACCATGGACCATAAAAATCTCTTCTATCACATTTATAACACCGAGCATACACACGTTGAGATACATTGTCTTGACACGAAACGATGAGGGGAAACCGAGAGTCACGATGTCACAATGGCAAATGTCAGAGATGTGCGTGTCGTTAGTACGACGTTACAAAAAAATCGGACGAAAAAAGTTTGACGCAACGAGAAAAATTCTGCGCCAAAAATGACATTTCATGAAAAGAGATTATCCTGAAATCTGCTGCTATTTTATTTTTCTCTGACAAAGCCGAGGTATTCGAGCGTAATGATGCGCTTTAAAGCGAATTTAAAGTTGGATAATGATAAAAGAAACGTAATCCCCCTTTAAAATGTCGCTTATTGCTTATTTTTCCGCGGATATTTAAAGCTCATCATTTGATAAGTAATCTCTCGTCTAAGATATTCGAAGCACTATTAATATTATATATGCGAAAATGATTATTATTTCATTTATATCCCTCTACCTTGAAATATATAATATTAGAATTTATGAATAGTTTGAGAAACGTCTATACCATTGTTATCTATATTGATTTCACATCTCATCTCTCTCATAAAAAAAATGTTTTTGTGAGCCATTTCATCAAATTGGGGTTTCAGCTGTGACGAAATGACAAAAATTGTATCAAATAAATAAAAGAATACCAAAAAAAATATATAAAATAAAATTGGACGCAATAAATTAATAGAAAAACATTTTTTTTTCCAAATTTGTATGAACATATTTGAAAGCCTTGGTACATGGCTATAATTAATATAAAAACAAAGTATAAATATATAAAAAAGGATTGATAGCTTCAATGAAGGATATCGGAGAGCGCTCTCGGTGATAGCGCGATTATTGGTTGTCAAAATATTTTTTTACAACGTGAACGATTTATAAAAAAAATATATAAAATTACATGAAACCCGAATATTCTATATGAAAAAAGTGGAAACCCGTTTTTACGTGCTCGATATTCACGTTTTCCCGCGATTTATGTCTCAAGTAATTAAAATTTAAGTATTTAGTAAAATCATAGTTAGAGAGAGTTATTTTATTACATAGTTAGTGTTATTCAAATTTTTAATTAAATATGAAATGCGAAGTAATACATATGTATCTGCCTCTGTATTCGCCGAATACGTACTGAGACGTCTTGAGATTCTCGAAGATGAAAAAAAAAAACATTAAAGGACGATCGTCGAAGAAACTCAACGTTACATCAAAAATTCCATTCTAAGAATTTGACTGAAATACAATATTAATGGATAAATATTTTTTTAAGAAAAATTAAAATTTACTTCATATTCTGTCCTTGATTCCAAAGATATGAAGCTAGGCCTCTTTTTCTTTTTATCGAAGTTTTACTCGCGTTATTTATATGGATTTAGGGATAAGAAAAGTGGTAAGATTTAAAGGATCGGAGTGAACTTAAAAGGTCCAATAGGTTATTATGGGGTTTTGGTTGCGATCTTCTTTTTTTATAATTTTACCTGAGGATATTTTACTAAGAACGGATTTTGGGAATCAAGGATTATGGAGTAGTTAGGGTGATAATGAGAAAGGTAAGAAATAGAAAGATTTGTATTAAAAAAATGATAGGGAGTTAAAAAGGGTATGATATATAGCACAGCCATAAAAAAATGGGAAACAGTTCTAGGAGGGACTGCCGAACTTGTTATAGAAAACCGCGATATAGCAGGTAGCGTTATAGGAGGGTTTGCCGTAATTATTTAAAGGTAGGCTTTTACGATCTTTATATCAACATTCCAGATGAACCAAAGGGCGATTATAATTTGTCTAAGATGACATCTTTCGATCAAACCTCGTTTGTATGTTGATTTGGATTACTTATCAAACGACGATAGCGCAGTTGGCGAACGAGAAAGAACGTCGAAGTCACAGCATTTTCCATGCACTGCCGAGGACCGGAGCGGAGAGCACATCCGTCACGCATTACTCTCTACTGCTACGCACTAAACACCAAGGAAGTGAGGCGTCTATCCATGCAAGTTGCAAAAGAGATTGTTGTGGTCCCCCGTCGGACGGGTCCGTAGAGGTGGTCCAAAGGCGGAAGGAAGTCGTCTAGGGTAATGCGCACTAGTAACATGTAATGCTTGGTGTCGGGTGGCTACGAAACCTCTCCATCGGCGGTAGAACCGAGCGCCCCGATCTACTATAGCGGCTTCTAGCGTAACGGAACGATGGTAGCCAGCCAAGGCGGGCCAGGGAACCGATATGTCTCTTGATGGGGGTAAACCTCACCTGGCCACCAGCCCCTCCTCTGAACCAGCCTCCCCTGGCGACTGACCCTGGAATCGCCATCAACAAGCCACACGCGTCACACCACTCATTATGACTAAATACTATGTACTATTCTAGGGCACATGACCAACTTAATTCGTAGACAAAAGCGCCGAGATAAACCGGGAAATTAACAACTAATAATAATAATCATGCTGATGAGAAATTTTCGTCTCTCAAGTCTCAGAAAATATCATATTTAATTGCATTCGTGTAATATTCTTTATTTAATAATGTCATCCTGTACGAATACAATTCGTTTGATGTAAATGTATTTTGCAAAAAATGGCAAGATTTTATCGTAAAGATTTGTATCGCATTTAAATGGAAACATATTTCCTTGTTTGAATAAGCCGACGAGACCGTTTCCTTCGCAATATTTTTATTGCAAGATAATAAACGTCTGAGAAACAATTCCTTATATTGCAAATCTTTATCATCAGTCGTATATTTTACATTTTTAGTACGCAGAGAATATTAAAACTTTACGTAGATGAAATAAGATAGAGGATTGTAAAGATCTAATATAAATAAAGTAACTCCTAAATAGAACTATGTTTAAGATTAACACTTTATGAGCCGCAAGGTTTTGTCATTTTTTTTCTGATGACGAAGTATGGTATGGCTCTCACGCCAAAAGGCGTGAACGGTTCGTAAGGTGTTAATTGACGTTTATTGGTGATAATGCAAGATAAAGGAATTAACCTAACAGAGTTTGGGAACCTGCGAAAAATTAACGACCAGCTCAATTATGAAATTATGAAAGAAAGGAATTGTAATATTTTTTTTTTCAATGATTATCACTTCACTAATTTACTAAAGTACCCATTTTCATAAAAAAAAGGCCAAAGAAACCTAACTGTGGTATGAGTTTTTACTCTCTTGGCCATCGCTGGCATTGGTAATGTATCGTCTACTATTGTTGTTATCGGATTTTACCTTCTCGACTATGTTCAGGCAAGTAGGAAGGGGTTTGTCTCGGTATTCGTTCTTATCTTCTCTAGGCGTTATCTGCTTTTAACAATTCACAAGTGACAAGTTGCAAATGGTTATTAAGCTTGTCGCGCAATAGCAATCCTTTCATCATAGGAAAAACCTCCTCAAAGAGAATATCCTCTAGAACAGTGGTTCTTAACCGGGGGTGCGGGAAGGTATTTCCGGGGGTGTGGGACAGTTCTAACAAAATAATTATTTTTGTGATATTTGAAAAATACTTGATTTTTTTCAGTGGCTTTATTGGTGTTTCTTTTGAAATGTATTATATTATAAAAAAACACACATATATTTTTAAATACACAATATATTTCTCAAAAAATGTAGTTTTTAAATTAAAAAATTGAATGGGAGTGCGGGAGACCTATTTTCAGTTTCAAAGGGGGTGCGGGAAACCTATTTTCAGATTCAAAGGGGTGCGGCTCACTCAAAAGGTTAAGGACCACTGCTCTAGAATGAAGGAAGAGGAGCGAAATTATCGAGACTAGACCATTTTTCATTCAACAGTTCAGGGTTTTCCTTCCCAGGGCTTATGCATAAATAGATACATACCCACATTATTTTTATATTCTGTTGCGCATATAGCAGATAACGCATAAAGAAGAAGAAAAAGAATACCGAGGGAAACCCTCTCCTACTTGCCTGGACACAGTTGAGAGAGTAAAAGCCGATACCAACAGGGTAGAAGATACACGTCCAATGCCAGCAATGGCTAAGAGAAGGAAACTCTTTACAAAAAAACCGCATACCAAGATGGCTTGGGTCCCCGCGGTATAGAAACGAAAAGGGAGCCCGTGTGAGACTCAGTTTCCTTTGGTTTCGACTGCCATTCGAGAGAGAGTATTTTGCGGCTGGCAAAAATGATGAAAGATGACAGACACCTATACATGTACATATTTTTTCAGGGATGCATTATTTTAGTTTAAGAAAGTAAGTAAGTTAGTAAGTCGGTAAGTAATTATCAAAGTTTTCTTGAGCTTTTAATCAACTCGGAAACTTTTAAAAAGTAGTGAAGTCGGCGAACCAATAATTCAGCGCCGACCATTGCGCCCCGACATATCCGCCCCGAAAAATATAATAAAAATACCGATCTTTCCAGGTTGATAAATAAATATTAGCTCAATAGACTCGATGCTTTTGTCTGAATTTTTGATTGGTAATAAAAATAATTGTTTAAAAATTATTTATATTGGCCGTATTTTAATTATAATATTACAGTCAGCCCTCCTATAGCGTTTCCTCTAAATCGCTGCTTTTTACAAAATTCCATACAAAGATTTATGAAATATTTAAATTGATCTTAAAAATTATTAGAATTTTGTTGATAACAATGATTTACAAGAAACGTTATAGGAGGGTTGAATATATATGCAACAGGGTCTCGATAATCCGACATAAATTTTACTGTATTTTAATTAAATTTCAAATTATGGCGACCCTGTTTTAATTCATTTATAAATAATATGATCATACTTAATAATAATATCTGGAATAGAACAAATTATAATACATAATAATTTCATTTCATAGTATTATTATATTATTAATTTTCAATATCGGAGCATTCCATCTACGTCAATTATCGTTGGTCAATTTCCAGTCGATTTCCCAAGGAAACGATTTTCGCGAAAGCCGCTTAGATGGAATTTTCCGATCGCTTATTGGATAAGATGTGTTATATGTATATATGTATTTTTAAAAATGAAATCTCGTGAAAATCTCACCTAAGAATCTCTTGTCGTAGCTGGGATAGTTGTCGTGGAGGGCGTTCAGCAACTCTTCGTAGTCCAGGCTGTTGGTGTTTTGCATGACCGGCACCGAGTATTCGTCGGAGCTACTGAAGTAGTCGTCGGCTTGTCGTTTGGTGCGAGATTTTTCCTTAGGAACTGCATCGCCAATGGAGCGTTTCATGTTCCTTTTGCCATAAGAATTGTAGCTGGATGTGGCTTGAGCTTTCAGAGACGCAATATTGCGCTTCTCCTCGTACGGAATTCCCTCATCCATTTCAGTCGGATGTGCATCGATAGCGTGGTTTCTATTCATGGAATGCAAGTACGAATCCTGTCTTAGCAATGCGGCAACGTTGCGCTTTTCTTCATCAGTGCGTTCATAGCTGGTGCTTTGATTAGGCAAAGCCCAATCCCTGGCGATGGCTCCGATGTTTCTCTTGAAATCGCTACCTCTTGCTAAGTATGGTACGTTTTGATTGCGGACTAGCGATGCCAAGTTTCTCTTTCCGCCGATCATGGATCCGGATTTGACCAAAGACTGCAGATTTCTCTTGTCTTCCTCGTAAAGCTCATCGGCGTCGTTTCTTACGTAGCGCGAGAATCCGCCGTTTCTAGCCAAAGCTCCCATATTTCTTTTACCACTCGGTAGATTATACTGCCTAGCCAAAGATCCGACGTATCTCTTCTGATACAGATTGTCCATAAAGTTGTCGATATCACGTTTCAAGTAGCCGTTTCTAGCTAAAGCCCCAATATTTCTCTTAATATCGTAATTATTGTCACCGTATCTCTTACCATATGCATAGCCGCTTCTGGCCAATGATTCCAAGCTCTTTTTTAAAAATCGATTTATAGCACCTGATCTAGCGAGTGACTCAATACCTCTTTTATGTTCTTCGGAATCGATTTCTTCTGCTTCTTCTTCTTCGGGCGATTGCAGGGTGGGTAACTGTCCGTTTTTAGCAAGCGTGGCAATGCTTCTCTTATATGGACCGGGTCTTATATATCCAGATCTAGCTAAAGATCCGAGATTTCTTTTATATTCAAAAGGAAATTGGCTTGATCTCGCTAGAGAAGCAATCGATCGCTTGTCATCATAATTAGATTCTAGATCGTGAGTCTCTCGTAATGCTTCATTGTTCAAAATGCGTAAAAGCTCTTGTCGCAATGCTTGCACCTGCAAATATTTTTATATTTAATACACATATAACATTATTAGGAAAGCGGAAAGAAATGATAAGTCCACTTTTGTAAAACTTCATTTGTTTTTCGCCAAAGAATGATTTAAAACGATTTTGGGTATTTTCTAAAAAATGAAAAATTCGGTGCCGTTTTAGTATGCAGTATACCGTTTCGCTTCCACTTTAGTATACGGTCTACCTTAAAATGGCAATAACATATTAAATCATATTGTGGCGGTTCTTCCATAGATCTTAAGTCCAAACAAATTGCAGTTGTAAGTACTTTTATTCATTTTATCAATGACTTTTATTTTATATATTCGTAAAATACAATTAATGAGATGAGAACGTAGATTCGACTAAAAATATCCAGAATGAAAAAGGTTATTGGAATTGGTTGGTTGCCAAAATTCCATTTTGAGGAAAATCAGAGGTGTTTTAATCACATTTGTTGGAAGTTTTGAAAGAACAAAGAATTTTTTTTTTTTTTGGCATTCCTGAAAGATATACGGCATGTATATTCTAATAATTAATATTAACCCTTTCCATTCTGTTCACTTTCAGTCGAATCTATGAGTTACACTCATTATATTTTTTTTACAAATTTATCAAAAGAGATATTCATTTGGGAAACAAAAATAAAGCATCTATAGAGTTCGATCTGATATCCGATTCAATAAAATACTTTTTTTTTTAATTAAATTAAATAAACATGCTTTAAGTTGTTTACTAAACAATCTTTTCAGCGATGGAAAACGTTAATCAAATTTAAAAAATATCGGTAGACCGCATACTAAAGCAACACCAAAAGTTGAAGTAAGTAAAATTTTAAACTATATGATGAATATAATGGATGCCGTAAAATTCTAACCCAAGCTTCCTGATTTTGTTCTGAATTATCCTTGCAATGTACATATTGTAGAATCTGTCTTTAGTTATTTATCGACTCTGTTTTTTTAACAATTTTCAGATTCATCAATGTTCAGATTTAGAAACTTAGAGAACCTTTGTAGAAAGGTTTGAAGAAAGTCACTATTGTTTTCTTGGATAAATAATACGCATTTATCATCAGCAGTTATTGGCGGAATCCAAAAGTATTTTAAGATAATATTTTATACTTGGACCAAGCATCCTAGTTCTACCGATAGATCTTTATTCTTTAATTATTTTTTTTAATTTAATCTCTATGCTTCCATTGTTGGTTAAAACAGCAAAAGTAACGCGTCTCTTCAGACTCTGCCCTTATTTTTTAGATAAAAATAATATAGTGAATAAACAAGCTTTAAAATAAAACCCAAAATCATCTTATTAACTCATTATCTAGTTTTAAAGCATTACATTTAAAACTGTATCATTTCTTTCTGTTTTACCTAATATTTGTAATTATATATTTGTACTTACATGAATGCTAGAGAGTTCATCAGGCGAAAGGAGGCTTTGAAGTACATTATCCAGTTGACAATTGCTGCTCAGCATCCCCGGGTCAGATTCATAATTGAAATCTTCGGGCCGGACCTTTAAAAAATAAATATGTACACATAAACACAGGACATCAAAGGATATCAACATAAAGGATTCAAATTGAAATTCTCAGTCTGAATTCGATTAAATCCGCAAAATAGATGAAAGGTATCAATTCGACGGCATAGAAATTCTGTTTATACGAGATTTGCATTACGTTTTTTTTTTATATTAAAAATCAACAATGGCGATTTCGTTTAAGATTTAATTAAACTTAATTGAAAATCATTTGCATGCTTTTGCATAAAGATGTGTATACACACAAAACAGGCTTTGTTTTCAATGGCAGATTGGTTTTTGCGAGCAAAGAAGAATTGCCGCACTAATCGCATCAATTAATTCTCGTCTCAATGTTAAACTCTTAATTACATAATAATTCGTTCAATTAATTTAATAAAAAAATAATCTCCGGATTTATATTTCTTATCTATCTCAAAATATATTGTGAGAATTATTTTGATAAATGAATTAGGTCAGTGGTCGCCAAACGGTAGCTCGCGAGCTACCAATCGCTCGCTAGCGGCATTTAGGTAGCTCGCCTTGGATATTTTATCATATTTATAAATTTTATTATTTGAACCCTAAATTAACTATTTCTCGAACTAAATTTCAATAAAATGCTTAACAAGACCGCGTAGGTAGTAGGTCACTGCGGCTCAAAACCAACGGCGTTGCCCGATTGGGTCTATTTATTATGGAAAATAGACCCTAAGCATTTCAAGTCAAGATATCGATGAGTCCTTCATCCTTCAAAAAATGGATTATTATAATCAGCCACAGACTTAGGCACTCTGTCGTCTCAAAGTACTCGCCGCACGTGTTAATAATACTTTCACTCGCAGTTGCACATTGTACCGGATGCGAGCGAGAAAACATATCGCGTCCGATTTCATTTTTTTTCGCAATTGCCGACAATAAAGATCAATGATTATATATAATATTTATTTTTTAGACATTTTTAGATAAATACAATAAGTTTGTGACATGTAGAATTTATATTAAAAGAGTTATTCTAGAAAAATATAAAACTTGGGCTACTCAAAGAATCGATTTGCTATCGCTGCGCGGTTCCTTTTCTTGTTTTAGTTAAGGTTTTATAATAATAAATATTAAAAACTTATAACTAGGTGCATTTTATGTATTTTTTGATCTTTATATATATTTAAAGGAAAAAAAATCCTACTATTGATCCGTAGGATTTAAAATTATGGAGAGATTGTGTAGTCTAAAGTTTAGCAACCGCTAGTTTATATTATTATTAATATTTTTAGATTAATAATAATTTTCGCACATTTTGTGTAGATTTTTTTAAATAATAATCGTTATTAATTTTTTTAAAAATAATTATTAATTAAAATCTATTTCATTATATTGTGATATAAATAAAAGTATTTAAATTGCTAAAGAAAAAAGTAGTTGGGAGGAGAAATTTTAAAGCCCCGAAGCATCCTCCATATTCACCATATCTTGGTCTTTTTAGGTCAATGACACATTCCATAAAGAATAAAAAAAATAATGACCTGAACGAAGCCGAAAATCATAAATACATATTTCAACCCCAAACTAAGCTTTTACAGAAAGGGGACTGAAATATTGCCTGAAAGATGGCAAGCAGTTTTAGATAACAAGGGAGATTATGTTTTGTAATAATATGTTTCAATAAATGCTTTTCATTTTGAAAAAAAAGTGGATTTCTTCGCGGTACCAAAGAATATATGCCGTGATAAATTTAAAAATATATATTCAGAGTATGTCGATGTATGAATTAACGCCATATTGAATCTGCATTCGAATCAGATATGGAAGCAATTTCGCGGAAATGCGGGAGCTCTGTTTATTTGCATTCGCCGATATGAACTGACAATATAATTTATTAGAGCAAACATCGTCATATTTACATATCGAATAAATTTATGCACAGTCACTTTTGCACAATGTGACGCTAAAGGGTTGCGAAATACCGCTAAATATTTTTACAAAAATATCCAGTGACATTTTTATCTCGCGAAATTAACCTGTCAACAAGGCGGAGAGTGCTTGATAAAAAAATATTTTAAAATCTTCTAGCTTTATGATGTTATTTTTTTGCTGACGTCAGCCGTATTATACGTGTTAAGTTTCTGTTTGGGTTATCTGTTCGACTGTCAATCAAGGACGTGGGCCTCGAGTATCCTTCGGCCGATCCTCTCTAATCAGACCCTCACATTATTTGGCAATAATGCTATCTCACATGACCACACGCAAATAATCTGTTTTGCCTTTTCGGAAATTCCTATGCAAACCTCAATGTAATTATGACAAATCGATATCCTGATTTAGTACTATTAATAAATGAAAAATTCTTAGAAGTGAACGTGCATTTTATGTGTGTGTCATCGTTTCACCCCATCCTCTTGTGCTCAACACTTAATTTCAGCTCTGACATTGATGGATTGGATTCGCCACTTAACCCTATGCAAACATATTTGCCGATAAAGGTGTTTGAATATAGGACTATGGCGTTAAATGCTTAAAAATCGATTTTATCATGAGTATATTTATATACTTAGATAAAATTTGATTTAAAATAATTATTCTGTAATATTTATTCAACGATTTGCGTAGAAATTTAAAATGATGCGAAATTTATACTTAATTCTTCTTATTCTTCTTTAGTCGGCACCCTCATGCCTGAGGATTGTGACCATTTTTGTTCCGAATCTTCTTGATTTTATTCTTCCTATTCTGCATCCTGCATCGTAGCTACTACGGTGGAGCCGGTGGCGGTCTTCACTTGGTCGCTCTGCGATGAGATAGCGGTCCATGATATTCTCAGCAGATGTCGCCAGCACCACCTTTCAAAGTCGTCAATATTCTTTTTCATGTTCTTATTTATGGTCCAGGTTTCTACGCCGTATTTGAAAATTGAGAATCCCAGACTTTGCACTAAACATTTTTTTTGTCTTTTTGGATATCCTCCAGTTTTTCCAAAATGGCGATAGCTTTGACATCGTATTTTTAGCCATCCTTATTCGTCGTCTTATCTCTGGCTCACAATTTCCGTTACTCGTAAGTAGTAATCCGAGATATAGAAATTATTCAATCCTCTTCAGATTTGGAAGATTTAAAGATCTGGATACCTCTGTCGACTATTATCAGCTTGGTTTTATTAATATTGATCTCGAGTACAAGTTTTTTACTTTCACAGACAACCCTTTTAAGCAGATCAGCCATTTCTTCTTCGTTGGTGGCTATCATTTACCCTGTATTTTGGATCGGCCTTCCCAGTTTTCAAGGGCTTTTCTCATGATATACTCGCCGTATAGGTTAAATAGGTATAGAGAGAGTATACTTAATTAAGGGATAAATACATTAAAAAAATATTTAATGCAAAATTTTGAGCTATGTTTGATTGAGGAATTAAATAAACCAAAACTCACGATTGAAACAATTAATAATTTAACATATAATTATCGTGTAAATCGAAACCAAATCAAAACTATATATTTTTTTTTAAGGTTAAATTAAAATATTTTATCGCAATAGAATATATATTTTACTTCGATTTTAACTTTTAAATAATCGGAAATAAATAAATCGTGTTAATCAAACACAGTGTAGATAGAAAGATGTTGTGTTGAGTTTAATAATAAAATATTTATGACGACATACGTTGTATAAAAAGTGATACAATAATTTTTCATAAACAGGTTATGATGAAAAATGAGGGATGTAATTTTATTTTTGTGAAGGATATAAATGCCTAATTATTTTATAATACACACTCTCCTTGAAGAAATATTTTCTTAATTTAAAGAAAATACTTTTATATTAGAAACTTATGCCAATTAAAACCTAATTTTTACAACCCCTGATTTTTTACGATTATTATAAATTTATATAATGATATTATGCGACATGGTTAATAATCACTTGCGTATTGTCATGTGTGACTCGTTATAAGCAGATAGCGCTTAGAGAAGAGGAAGACGAATACCGAGGCAAATCTCTCATACTTGCCTGTACAAAGTCGGGAGGGTAAAATCTGATACCATCAGGTTAAAGAAGATTCTTCCAATGCCAACAATGGCTAAGAGAGAGAAACTATTTACAAAAAACCGTATACCAAGACAGTTTGGGTCCCGCGGTATGGACATGAAAGGGGAGCCCTTACGTCACGTGTGAGACTCAGGTTCCTTTGGCCTCGACTGCCATTCGAGGCTGATTGTCTTGTGGCTGGCAAATGATGATAATGATATTAATATTATACAGATTTAAGTAAATTCATAAAAAAAATATATACGAAAAGTTTCATATTTCTGCTAACTATAACATAACATTTAATGAGATATCTAGGCTTGACTTTTTTGAAATATGAATATTAATCTTTTCCGCAAGGTCGAATATTTAACAAGCATACTCTTAAAACGATTTCAGTTTTTAATATTATTCATTACAAAAAGTTCAAGCTTGATAGGGAGTAACTAAAATAAACATATATACGTTGTTCAATTTAATTAAAATGCTTTGACATTTCTTATTTCCGCACATCGAGGTACATTGACGTAAAGATAGCATTTATGTCAAATGTAGATGTGGGAACATATTTTTATTTTTTTATGCAAAAAAATATATAAAAAACAAGAGTTGAAATTTTTACATTTCCGTTTTTTTGTTAATAAAATTATTTTGTTAATTCCTAAAACTAATGTTTAGCACTGTTAGGAGTATATGTATTCAATTTAATTACGTGTCTACTTTTAGCGGCTTGGTTTTAAAGCATGGATAATAAAAATATAATATAATTATAATTCTTATTGAAAATAATTAATTTAATTATCTTTAAAATTGTTCAAGGTACATCGGCTGAAAAACGCTGATATAACGCAAAGGACAATAATAAAGGAATAAGAATAACTCTCTCGCGTAATAGTTTTCTCGATTCCCTAGCGAGTCCTATTTCCACATCACTCACCGAATGAATACCCTATCGATTCGCATCGTTTCACATATATATCCTATTTTTTTTGCAACATCTGTGCTAGTTATTGCAGTAATCGTGTATGCTTTTCCTATAAACATGGCTGTGTTAAGTTGTATAATTCCTTTTCTACATATATATTTGACAATACAGGTTTTTTACGTCAAATACACCTTTTACAAATTAAATACACCCTATTGCAAATCAAACTGACCCATTTTCTATTGAAATGCCTATTGAAAAGGGGTCAATTTGATTTGTAAAAAGGTGTATTTGATTTGCAAAAGGGTGTATTTGACGTAAAAAACTGTAAAATGCGTGCTGAATGAGGTAGCGTACCCTCGAAGATATATCAGTTTTTGCTACTATATTTTTTAAATCTATCACTAATTCAGGCAAAAGCTGCAGCCATTCCTTTTAGCACTTTTTTCTGATATTTCGAGTTTATCCAGTTCTTTCACCTTTTTTCTGTAATTAGTTCTTTCTCAATCTCAAATCAAGTCTTGGTTTGTGAGTTTTTCAACATAATTTTCCAAATGTTGAATTACGTCTTCATCGTCTAGCTCCAGATTAACCTAGCCGTGCCGATGGGGTCAAATAGAAGTAACACAATTACGTCATTGTATGATATTTTTGTTCGATCAAGGAATGAAGGCAAACGAAGCATTGAAAAAAATTACCGATACTTAAGTGGATATTCTGAAACTAAACAAGTGTCATCGATATTTTAAAAGTTTAAAAATGAAGGAATGGAGGACAGCCTTAAAAATTAGACGACGACGGTGGATTCAAATCCTAGTCAAACAATTGAGGAATTATCATTGAAGATTAGCTGTCCATGGTCTACAGTTCAGGATCATCTTCGTCACATAGAAAAATTGTACAGGAAAATTATTTGGGTTCCTCATGAATTGACAGAGACGGCGCTTGATCAACGGCGTACCATATGCGCGCCTCTTTTGTCTCGGTATGAAACCGATAGCGAATTGTAACTGGAGATTAGAAGTGGGTGCTATACAATAATCCTGTATGAAAAATACAATGGCTATTTTCCGGAGAAGAACCTGTTCCGACTCCTCGACCATCACTAACAATAAAGAAGGTTCTTGTTTGTGTGTGGTGGGATTTTTCTGGAATTAAATATTATGAATTGCTTAAACCTGGTAAGACCGTTACAGCGACAGAGTATTAGAAAAACTCTAGCGAATGAAACTAGAGCTCATAAAAAAACGATCTGTTTTGGTCAATAACAAAAAAGGATCTTTCAGCAGGTCTCAAAAAATAAGGAAGCTTAGATTGGATTCATCCACTCAATGTCAGTCAGATCGATTAATTGCAGCAAAGTGTTAAATGAGTGGAAATTATTTTTTGATGAATTAGTATTTAAGACGTTTTAATTAATAAATGTTATTCGCCGGCAATAATAATTTGGTTCCTTTTCGGTCCCCCTAATTTCTCCCTTCTTTCTTGTTTTCTTAAGTGGATGTATGTAGATCAATTTTACTTTCATCTATTCTTTGAAACTTATACATATTATTCCTATTATTCTTAAGTTTTCCTCGACTTCGGAACCAATTAATCCCGTACGTCGAGGACTTGACTGTACTCCAGCTATATTTATATCATTTTTCATGTTTTTTTCTTCAATCGTCAAACAAAATATCATTGTAAACAAATGAGCAGCCAATTTTCGTCGTATTTGTATCAAAAGCGTGCAAAATGAATCAGGTGTACATAAACACCAATGCAATTTCATATTATGCGGTCACCGAGAACATTTATCATATTGAACGCGATTTATTTCGTTCAATCAATTAATAACATCGGCATCAGGCCCTTGAGTTATCACGACCCCCCCCCCGCAAATTCGAGGCCGTTTTGCTTTCAATATTTTCATCGTCGTTCGCCGTAGCCGATAATACATCATTGTCGACCGCGAAGATAAATCGTCCGGCGGCACTAGACGTCGTTTGGCGCCGACATGATATTTTATGGAAAGCTCTTATCTCCGCAATACAATTTGGGCCAAATATAATTACGCGGCGCGTGACAGACGTCGACGGAGAGCGCGCATCCCCACGGGCGCACTTCCGCCGGGTCGGACGCAGTACGGGCCTCGACCTGTCAGCGCCATCCGCTCCATGGGCCGGAAGGAGCACGTACTATGCTAATGCGACCCACACACCACCGTACTCGTCGGCAATAATTTCAATTTAAAACCATCTGACATGGCACAATTATGTTTACTGTGAACAGCATGAGTGTACCTATACTAAATATTTATATTTCAGCCTACACACTTTTTAATACAGAACAATAAGGGGCTGAAAGGTTATTCTACGAAAGAATGTTGAGGATTCCGTGAACGGAACGCGTTAAGAATGAATCGGTACTTCTGGACACCGGTTAGAGACGTACATTTGATTATAATCGACCGTCTATTAGGGGTACCCATAAATAAAGTCGTTTTTTTATATGTAATTCAAAACCACTTTTCTTATACTTTATTTAACTTTTCTTATACAAAATAATTCCCCATACTATCTATAACCTTCTGCCACCTTTCTTTCAAATCATCCATGCCCTTCTTGCAAAACTCTGCGGGCTTTGACTGAAAATAGTCTGAAAGGGCTATATTCACCTCTTCTAAGGAATTGAAATTTTGATCTCTTAGAAAATGTTCCATAGAACTAAATAAGTCAAAATCAGATGGTGCGAGATCCGGCGAGTATGGAGGATGCAACAGGGTGACCCATCCAGATCCTGAATTTTTTCACACGTCATTTCGCAACATGAGGTTGCGCGTGAACGCGTGTGGGACCCAAACACCTTCTTTTTGAATCTTTCCAAACTTCTTTGGGATCCTCTGAGTACTGGACTAGGATGTACCGACCCTTTCCGATAGTTTTTCAATGGTCAGCATCGGGTCGTCTTCGATTGCAGAATTCACGGCTGCTTCAACCGCCTGGGCAGTTCACTTCGAGGCTCGTTTTCCAAACATAAATCGCCAGATTTAATTTTTTTGAACCATCGTTGGCATTTCTTGACATCCAATATATCGCCGTAAATCTTGCAAAAATCCTTCGTAGCCTCTGTCGTTCTCTTTTTCAAATGATATTGAAAGTAGGCAATCTGCGATCGCGTTCCGACGGACACGTCTCTCCATTATCGTCAGAGTGATAAAGAAACCGTCTGATTTGTCTAAAGGCCACAAGCTCGTCACAACTTATATTATAACAGACTGAAGGAGACTATTTTAAAGATGGTGCATCAAAAAACGACATTACTTATGGGTACCTCTAATAACATAGTTACAGGGGCGCGCCATCGATATGACCAGACAGTGCGGCTGAAGATTAAGATTCTTGAAGGCGACCAAAGGGAAACTTTGGAAAAAAATTAGCTATTATTGTATGGGCTCTAATTTAAATATTCTGCACACAGGCGTCGGACACTGTTGGTACGCCACTGCGTAGTTATATAGTGAAACGACAATTCAGCGCCGAAAAAAAATTATTATTAATTATTTTAATTGTTAATTTATTTCTACGCGATATTTTCTATGAAAATTTCCACCATCGCGTTTTTTAAGCGAAAAAAATGTTTGAATGATAAATTAAATGACCAAATTCGTTCATGTTTTTTTTATCCTTGGAAATAGAAAAATGTCTCAAGGGATGTCCGATAAAAATGAGGCATTATAGCCGTGTTGTCTTTAACCAAAAATTCTCTCCACATTTTACGTTTTTTTCACCATACAGCATAATTATTCGCACATATTTCAAAAAAATATAAAAAAAATGTATTCCAAATAAATAGTAATGACATTTAACCAATTCAGGATTACTTTAAAAGAGAGTAGTTAAGTTTTTATAATATTAGGGGAACCCGAAAGAAAACGCGTATAACATAATCTAATGTACGATGTCTGAAAGTTTTTTTGTTTAGATCTATTGTTTTGCATTATTTATGAGCAATAAAATTTATATTATTGTTTAATGATAAAATGGCAAAAGCATAAATAGATAAAGGACACTATGTTTCGACCAGGGCTTGCCAGAAAATCCACTAAAGCTATTAACCTAGCTGTGCCGATGGTGTCTATTTGGGACCTCAAGTAACTGTTTTAATATAAATCCTACATGTCACAAACTCTTTATATTTGTCTAAAAAAGTCTAAAGAATAAATATAAATAATCAATGACCTTTATTGACCCAAGAAAAGGTTAAACTGGGAGGTTCTGCCACACCCTTCATATTCTTCAGACCTTGCTCCTTCCGATTACTTTCCCGTCAGGTTCATTGAGCAAACTTTAAGAGAAAAAAGTCCAAGAAAGTTTTTTCAAAAAGGATTTGAAAGAAGAAGTCCCTAATAATGATGGGAATTAAAAATATGTAAAAGAAATATTAAAAATAAAATGCGCGATTTCTTTCGGGTTCCCCTAATATTTGGTGTAGGAAAAAAATCTTTTTTTTTTCAATCTATTTCCCTTTATTATATTATTACAATATTTTTTAAAGGCGCCTTCTAAGTTTTCTATGAAGTAAATAAATCAATTTTCCCCAGTTTTGGATATTCAGGAAAATATCAACTAAATTTATATGACTTCTATACTTTATTTACGTGTGAGTTTCGTTAAAATATGAGGTAAATTTAAAAAAATATATCAGTGCTTCTTAATACTAAGTTTTTAATTATTCACTTAATGTTACATTTTCATAAAACCATATTTTCAAATTAAAGAGTATCGCTGATTTAAATGGTTGAGCATTTGTTTTTTAATTTAAACCGTACAATGAAGTCGCCTGAATCAATTTTTATTATATATTTTGTTATTTTTTTATATTAAATATGTTTTAAATATCTAGATAAAATCTAAATATTAAAATTTAAATTGAAAATACCAATATATAAAAGAATACCTGTCGAAATAGTTTAATACTCCGAGCAAAAACTTTAATAGCAAATATATATATATATAAATTCAAGAGATATTTCTTATTATTAAAATTTGAAGCCTGCAGAAAATAAAGACACAAAAGTTTTCCGAGCTCGTTACGACAAGTAAAAAAAGTTAAAGCTGAAACTCCCATCTCGTCTCGTTATATTAAATTATTTTCAACTATTTGCGATGTCAGAGGAATACCGTGGAATTCCAGCAGAGACTAGGGCCCGTCTCAGACTTGAGCCGGGTACGGCGAAATTACCAAGTGTCGCCAGTGGAAACGACAAAGAAAACGGCGACCGTAGAATTCCACCAACAGATTTAATACACTTTTACCGACTTTCATTAAACATTAAAAATACATAATATTCAAATTGTAACCGTATTCAGGTCACTATGATACTCGGATCACGTTCTGTAGCATTTAATTTGCATACATTTATCCCCAATAACTCAATTTCAACCGGAGAAATGTATTAAACTTTATTTTTAAAAAACACGTCCGTATTGAAAGAACATACATACATAGAGTTTCTTGTTTATATTCCGGCTACTTGCAAAGTTAAATTAACCAGAGACTGCAATCTCCGCTTAACTTTAACCTAGTTCGGATACAAGTGGTCGCTTAAAAGCTTAGTGGATTGTAGACAAGAATTTAATATTAAACGTTTCATAAAAATCTAATAAAATACAAACTAATTTAATATAAAATTGATTAAAATATCAAAATAATACACTTTTCTATAGAATTTTATTTCATGTCGAATACGGCTCCAAATATTCGTCTCCGAATCCTCCTATGCAGGATATCCAATTGTCTGGTCTGATGAGGGTCATGTATAGCTTGAATTTAATCTTCCTTGCCAGGGATCATCTCGACCGTAGATGCTGTTGAAGTCCAAAGTAGCATCGGTTTATCAGCATGGTTTTTCTTATTTTTTGTAATAAGTGAATTCCTGGACGGGCTCGAAGCTGTACTCTTCGACTGCCAGGGATTCAAGGATTCGTCCTTGGCATGTATTTTATTTTGGTTTTATTGATCCTCAGTCCTATGCCCATCGCTGCTATCATTATTCGCTGGCTTGCATCCTTGAGAGCCGCCCGAGATCTGGCCACAATGTCCATGTCGTCCTTATGAGCCAGAGGCTGTACCGATTTATTAAGAATAGTGCCAACTTTTGAGGAATATTGAGACTCCTCATCGCCTCGTATAACTTAAGGCTGCAAACTGTGTCATATGCGGATTTGAAATCTATGAACAGGTGGTGAGTGTCATTGTTGAATTTCCAAAATCTGGTGTAGAGAGAAAATTTGGTCTGTCATTGACCTTCGACTGTATGACCATCCGGAGTGGAATAAAGCTTACCGACCGGAGAACAGTAATTTACGGCGATGGTTTAAGTCCATAATTTAGAGAGCATATCTAGCAACAAAAGCTCTTCTGGTTATTAAAAAAAGCTTCTGATTGACCCCCCAAATTTAGAGGAGGATTTAATTTACGAATTTAATTTATTCTTAATTGCCGCTGAGTATTAATTAATCTTATTCCTATGGGCCAGTGAATGATTTTAAACTTAAAAAGCTTAGAGCTATATTTAAAAAATGCATTGAAAAACCAATACCACAAAACGGATGTAATTTTACATCAAAAATAAGAGCCCTGTTTGAATTCTATGATGATTTTATGCAAAAAAAATATATTGAGGATGATTTAATAAAACACTATGACATTTTTTAATCAACCCATCTGTCACGGTGGCTCGAAAACAACCGTGTCGTCCGAATGGGGTCTCTCAGATACCACACGTCAAGATATTGATGAATTCTTTATCTAATATCTTGACATTTTTTTAAAAGGATTATTATAAGAATAAAAATAGTTATTCGGGATAATGCTTCATAATATGGTCGATACTTTAGATTTTTTAACTTATCAATATGACGCATAAATGACACCGCTCACGACGATGTCTCGCCGTAGAATGAGCTCCCACAGCACATGCACTCGGCAAATCGTACCGAATGCGAGCGAGAAAAAACATCGCCCGCTTGGCAACAGAAGCGAATATTGTTGTTTTTATTTTTTTTCGCAATTGCAGACAACAATTGCAGAAATACAAAAAAGTTTGTAACATGTAGGATTTATATTAAAGAATTATTCCGACATTTATCGTCGTCTTACCTAATATTATAATCATAATGAAAAAAAAATATTTCAGGGCATTACTTCTGATTGCAGAGTTATAAAGGAGAGTTTTAGAAAGAGTATTACGACATTCTTCATTGCTCAAGGATTTTCAATAAAGCATGAAATGCAGTTTATATTTAAAAAAATGTTTTTTTTTTAAGAATAAACGAGGACCATATTGTAAAGCTATCAAATTATATGTGAACTTAGTTATCACTAAAAAATTAATAAAAATAGATTATCCAATGATCCTCCTAATATTTCGGCGCTGAAACCTAAAGTAATTGAAACTACGATCCATAATGAGTATCTATTGTAGTTAACCACGGCCGGGCTAAGATAATACTTCCATCTCCGGGGAAATCTCATTGATAGTGTCTACTATAAATATCTTTATCGCATCTAATATGTATGAGTGCCGCTTTAAAATACACTAAAATGTCACTCATTCGTCGTCATATAAAATAAATAAATAAAATTAGAATAAATTCTACGACCATAGCGCGGAAAATTGTCGATACGCCATGTATTAATATTAATATTTTATTATCATATTCCCGTCTCAGGATTGGCTTTATCATATCAATAAGCGATCACATCCGATAAATCGCATTTGACTTCAAAATGGCGCCAATCGAATCTCAGCATCGCAATTTTATTACACATCAAATCACAAAGTCTAAATAGACCCCGGTGTGTGTACAGGTTGTGACCTGTGGAAGGAAAATTCAATTTCCTCCGCGACCCTTTTCCAGATGGGGAAAATGTGCGCTATTTTCCCTGAGATTATTGAGCGCCGGTATGAAAATCGCGTACGTATCCGACTTCCGGCGTGCATCACTTTATATATTTTTTTGCTCGCTCCCAAAAGACGTATGCGACGAGAGCCGGAGATAATATTTCTTAGCAATCACTAGAGATTATAACTATGTAGTATAATTCAATTAAAATGTAATCACCTAGAATCACTTGTCGCTAATTAAAGTGCTAGGAGGCGAATAATTAAAACGCCAACGGAAAGGGTTCTCAAAATCAAGATATAAACGAAGGTTTGAACAAAGGGCCATCAGCGAGTACAAGGGGCTCGGGTCGTTAATGTAGATAGACACAGGGCTTCTGAGAAGAAAGAGCATGTTTTTCACATTACCAACAATATGTTCTACGGGTCTACGTGACGTAGTAACGCGGCTACGTGGGAGGCTCGGAGAAAGCACGTGAATATACAATACGTATACGGAAATCTAATTTCGTACGAGTTTCAGTGTAATTCTCTGAATGGAGCTGAAAAAGTCATTAATTGTGCATTTCAATGTAATGTTGGTCAGGACCCTTTTCCAGAATACTGTTAATCAGAGGCTATTGTTAGAAAAACTATAGATAGACGGAGAAGGATAATTAATAATCAATAGTATTATTCGCTTCACGTATTAATATATTTTTGACACATCCTGTAGAAGAGATATTAGCAGGAATTTTCACCAAGTCTCTTTAGATTCTTTTTAGTATGTATAATAATATGTATTTCGTGTAAAATTTAAGATACTTTTATATCCGGGTATGGCTTGTAGGTAACTTACATATTATTTCGATAATATAAGTTAACAGTGACTGAGCTAAGTTAGTAATCGGATAGGTGTCCGATGAAAACTATGAATTCATGGAATTCTTTATAACATTGGCCAGGAGGTATGTAAGAGGAAAAGTCCCATTACCACCCCATTTTTTATAAAAATATTTATGTAGGTAGTTTGGCGCGTTGGAATCGATTAATTTAATGCCATCTATCCTTCGTTGATTAAATATTTATTAAACTAATATTATAAATTTCAATCCAACTGAAATAATATAAAAATTAGTCAGTGTCATGGTTTGGCACTGTGGGGAATAATGAGAAACTCATTTCCCTTGCATCTTTAGAATCTTTATACGCATTGGAATCTTTCTCTTATGCCATCATCATACATATTAGTCAATAAAAAAAATTAAAACTGTTGAATCTCGTAAACCTAATGAATCGTTTTGAATAATTTTGGTGATTTTTAATATTTTAAATAATTCAAAATAAATTAAACCTTTTCGAGATCCAACAATAACGTAATCATCCAATTAACTGCTGTGATGTCAAGATACGTCAGAGAAAAGTGTAATAACACAACAACAAAAAATCTCTGCGAAATAAAAAAATATAATTTTCTTTAATTGAACAATATTGTGTTGACCCTTTACATCCCGAATCATTATTCGTGGATTTTACAATAATTATTTTTGATTTAATTCGCTGTAATACAACAGGAAAATAAATAAAATCTATGTTCTTTTTATATATTTTTTAAAATAATTTGATAAGAATATTTTTTGGGGAGTAAAATGATAAATTGATCTCTTCCAAGACCATTACTAGAATTTTTATATTGTAACAATTATGTATAGAGACTCTATTAAAAACATGTTGTATCTAACTCGACAGAAATTCAAAGGGTTAAACAGTATTAACATTTTCCACTCTATGGACAAACAAGAACTTTAAATTGGAACAAAATTTTTTAAATTGGATTTTAGATCAAACTCTATAGATGCTTCTTATGCATTGTCTCAATGGATAACTCTTTTAATAAATTTGTAAAAAAATATATAATGAGAGTAATTCATAGATTTGACTAAAAGTGGATGTTTTAAGTTACAGTTTTTACAATAAAATAATTATAGAAAAATATTTTACTTACATTTTCGATTGCCAACATCAACAGAAAGCTTGCCACGAAAAACTTCGTCATATGATTTCTGCAATAATTACTCCGCCCCATTTTTCTTGAATACGTTACGTTTAAAATACGACACTTTTTTATTGAATTCTACGTATCTCGTTATCTGAATGAAAGAAAATTATAATTTAAGAATTATTAGCGAATTATTACACTAATAAATGGATAATATCATAATTTGATTATTTTTAATCACATTATCACTCTTGATAAAAACTTACAAAGTAAAATATTAATGGAAAATCAAAGGCTGTACGCGCCGAGAGCGCCCTCGACTAACAGTGAACTTGTCGAGTTTTCCACGGCTTATATAGCCCCATCCTTCTGGGGGTGGAAAACTGCCAGACACTCCCAATCTGTTTTCGCTAAAACATTTATTTAACATTTAAATTAAATCAATTAAAAACACCATACAGCATCAATCACACAATAAAAATATATCCTCACACATAATTAATAAAATATTAATATATAAATATTATATTATAAATATTGTACATCGCTGAATTATAACGATTTTAATAACAGCGCTGTATCCACTCAATATCGACACTGAAAAAGCAACAAGTTGTGTAATTACTTACTAATCGCATTTGATATTCACGATGGAATTGGAAATATTTCCAAACTCATTAATCACAAGTGCATATAATAATTGTTAATCTGTATAAGTGCTGAAACATAATCGATTATCATTAATTCGCCATTTTGTCAATAGCTATTGCGGTTTTCTAATATCCATTATAATTTACGTGCATGATTCGATTAAAGGAATTAAATGATATTAATCACCCCCTACGCTAATATGACGTATGTGGAAGCCTGCAAATGACATAGATGACAGCTACCTAATCCGACTACTTATCTATCTCGCATAGATAGTTTTAGCAAATCATAGTTATATATAGTAATAGCGAAATGCGCATGATTATGCGGTAATTAATTTAAAATAAGTTATATAAATTACATTAAAGTTATGATAAAATATTGCTTTTAATCCTATGTCGATTGTGACTGGTCGGTCACCGTGGACTCGTTAAAAAAAAGCGCGACTCCGACTCCAAATCTGACTTAAATTTTAAATTGAATATTTTAATAAGAATAAAATATGTATAGACATACACATGAAGATGGCATTTTAGAAAGATACAGAATTTTACAGATGCTCGAGTGGGTAGTAATGCTAAAAAAGGAGTTGGAGTCACTTGATTTTTTACGACACTGACTATTCGAAACACTCCACGACACCGCGACTCCGACTCCAAATTGATTTTTTTTCACAAACCTAATGTCGAATAAGACCAGAGCTTTGGAGTCAATGGATATAATCAAAGTCGCGTATTTTTACAGGTAGTTTAGAATCCAGTTGTTTTAGTCATTTTGACGAGTCAAGACGTGTTATTTTATTGTAGTAGCTTGACGAGAAACGTCTCAAATCTGTGTTCAATACAAAAAAAAATTTTTACTCGATCCAGTCGCAATGGACGAATTTGTTCCTTCAGAAGACCATTTGCGAAACTGCACACTCTCCCAGTTTCACTCCAAGAAAAACGCAACTATTGCTACAAGAAATATTTGGCAAGACATTTATGGAGACGTATTAGATGTCAGTAAATGCTCAGCATAATTACAGAAATTCAAATCCGGGAGATTTTGGCTTAAAAAAGATGGGCCTCAGTGGGACTGACCCTGTGTACAGTAAAATAAAACCGCCATAAAAATCCGGAAATTGAAAAAACCAACTCTAACTGCAAAAGAACTGTCAAATATAACTACCACCAAGAACTGTCACAGAAAAAAATGGGAAAGATTCAGAAAGAAGATTTTTGTGAGATCCTATCACTACGATAATGCGCGTCCCATGTCATAGATTGTCCTGAAAACAATGGATGGCTTAGGTTTGACCACTTTACTGCACCCTGCTTACTCCTTCAGACTTAAGCCTTGAATACTATTTGTTTCGTTCTATGGAACACTTTTTTAAAAATAAATCTTTCCAAACAGAAAGTGAAGTGAAATCAGCCATTTCTGATTTTTTTAATTCCAAATCAGCAGAATTTTTCAAGAAAGGTATTTTAGATTTGGAAAATAGATGGCAGAAGGTCATATAATGTAATGGTAATTATTTTTTGTAAAAATAAATCAATAAATGTTTAGAAAATGAAATTGAATTTTATTGAAAAAATACGATAAGACTTTTTACTACACCTAATATATTAAAATAAAATGTATATTTTCAGATTATCCGTCTTTAAAAAAATATTGTAAGTTTTTTATTCTAAGTAATTAAACCAATGGGATATGAAAAGGAGTAGGATTCGCTCGATTTTTACGACTCTGACTCTTCCAAAAATCTCATAATTCTGACTGTGACTTTTAGTCGAATCTATGAGTTACTCTCATTATATATTTTTTTAAATTTATTAAAAGAGATATTCATTGAGAAAATGAATAAGAAGTATCTATAGGTTTTAAAAAAAAGACATTCTTTTTTTTTAAATTAAATAAAAAAAAATGATATTTACGACTCTTCCAAAAACATCATGGCTCTGACTTCGACTACACGGCCCTGTTCTGACTCGATATTTTTATGTTTTTTTAATCTAGCTATGCCGATGGGGTATATTTGGGACCCCAAGTTTTTGATTTTTCTCGAATAACTTTTTTAATATAAATTCTACATGTCACAAACTTTTTTTATTGACCTAAAAAAATCTAAAGAATAAATATTATACACAAGCATTAATTTTTATTGACCACAATTGCGGAAAAAAAAATAAAAATCGGATGCGATATATTTTCTCCCTCCCGGTTTTTTTATATTTACATATTGTTTTTTAATATATTTTTTTACTATTATTATGCGTGGTTGGCGAATTGGATCACTCTGTAATGCTAACCACGCATTATCTTTTATACTTAGAATAATCTATTTTAAAAAACAATTAAGATATTGAACGACTATTATTTATATTCTCGTAAATGAATTAATAATTATTTTATTTTATTTGTAATACAATTTTGCATTGTGATTTATTAAATTGTTGTTTTTATGTGTCAGCCACGGGTGACTGACATCGTAGTAAATGTTAAAGACAAATCTTTAACGCGATTTTTTCTGCAAAATACTATTATGTTCAGGTGGGTACGTTGCTAGGTAAGTGTTGAATGAATGAATTTAAGGTAAAATCCGGAATAGTTCACCTAGCCGTTTTCATCTCAATTATATTTTCCCGAACTGAAACACTCAGTTGGACCCCAAGCCGCAGTGGAAATTAGGAAACTCGTTCGGATAGTAGCGACATTGGTCGCAACTTTGCTAATAAACACGTAGTTGGACTTTGCAGCTAATTACTCTTGTTCCAACCATGCTTAGAGTAACATAGATTTAATTAATGATGATCATGCGTTACACGGTAATTGTTATTAACATATATGGCACGCGTGCCATATGTTGACATATCTATTCTATATGTATTGTAGTTAGAAACATGCTTTTAAATTCAAACATCTTTGAAATCTGCTGAATTTTCGCTGTATTTCGACGATTCTGGTTTTTCTTTTTTAGAAAAAAATAAGTTGTCAAGGTTTTAAAGACAAGATAAAGTGCGGCCATTCGCTAATTCGCAATATAAACACGCAGCGAACAAACCCACCACAACTTTAGCAGTAAAACTGTCCAAAACATTCATGAACATTCATAAAACCAGAGACAAAGACGAGCATTGCGACCGGATAAAACGTAAATGGTTTTATTTAACCGACAGCAATTATTCTATGAACAATGCGAGATTGTTTAAATTAAATATATTTTAACGAAGGAACATCTCATAATTTGGCTTAACCACGATACAACCAGTTCCACCTACGCGCCATATTATTTGCAGAGAATTATTTTGGGAAGATACCTGAAACAAGCTCATTTGAGTAATGGCGCAATAAAGCAATAATATACGATTTGTTCTATAAATTCTGAGAAAATGTCGGAAAATTTCATCGACGACCTCGGGGAGTCCTCGCTGAAAG
Source organism: Philopotamus ludificatus (assembly GCA_022495035.1). Taxonomy (NCBI): domain Eukaryota; kingdom Metazoa; phylum Arthropoda; class Insecta; order Trichoptera; family Philopotamidae; genus Philopotamus; species Philopotamus ludificatus. The sequence goes on from JAGXCT010036202.1 coordinate 50,431, forward strand.
GTTAACTGTTAATAAAAAAGGGGGTTGGAGTGCAGTTTATTTTTGTATCTCGAATTTCCGCACATTTTGTTTTTATCACGATGCGATCCAGGCGAAGAGGAAGACGTGTCCAAGAGGTCTCTCGACACCCTATTACTGACCTTATTTACTTTCCCCCAGGGCCATGGGGGTAATTTGACCCTCGGACACTCCGGTGAGAATCACTTAATTGATATGTCTCAGCTTTCCACACGTCGATGAAACCTACGGACGAACGCAATTTAAAGGTCAAACGAAACCATTCGCAATACGATTGCAAAATAAATTAATATATATTATTATTAAATAAAACTATCACTTACCATTGTAATAAATTCTTCATATCTTTAATAAAAATAATATCATCGGAGAAATCCAATTATTCAACTCTGCTCTATATATATTTCTTAAATGGATTACATTGTTGTATTTATTTCTCGGTATAGGATTTCATTATCGTCTAGTTTATATTAATCTAAAAAAGGTATCGTGCAAATATATATTAAAATCATAAGATTAGCATACAAATACATTCAATTTTTATTTACACGGTTCTGAAATAATATGGTTAACGAAAATATGCGCTTCTATTCGCTCCGTACCGGATGCGAGCGAGAAAAAACATCGCGCATGTGCAAGTATGATTGAAACCATGCCTCAGTCTGCGACGAGACGTCGCCGTGTGCGCGCCGTTTACGCGTCACATTAATTAGTAATAAAAATCAAAATTCGGTCGACATTTTGGAATTGAAGACATGAATAATTCATCAATATCTTGACTTGAAATACTTGGGGGCTATTTTCATATATTCATTTCAAACTAAATAGACCCCATCGGTCAACGCCATTGATTTCGAACCACCGTGACGTATCAGTTAATAAAAATAACGAATATCACATTTTTACACTAATTATTTGTTCTAACACAATTACTAGAATTTTTTTTTATTAATTATATTATAACAATTATACATACCCGTTAAATATTACCTAGTAATAAATAGTATTTGTTTCCTCAATTAAAATACATATATGAATAATATTTTGTATAATTTATTTATAAGGTTTTCATTGTTACCTTTTTTACACGATTTTCTATAACACAATGTTTTTCTTTTTTCAAAAACAGTATTCTCTATATCGGGATATGTTATTGTATCAGGGGGTAGACGATAAATTATATTTAATTCTAAAGTTTCTATAACTAATATTACTGCTTACCATGAATGGTGTGAAAATACAGTCGACCCCCCAATTACACTATCCCGAATTACCGCTGAGTTGAAATATTCGCCGCCCAACCCCCAACTTGAACGGTCGCATTCACGCCTTTGCATTGCGACGAATACATACAAGTCCGACTATTCATTTGACACGGGTTCGGCTGCACACACACAGCCGGGCGGGCGTCTGTGCGGTGCATACAGTCAAACGTTGGCTAGCGTATGTGTATTTAACACGTGCCAGGTTTTACCCCCAATAACACTACCCCAACTTACACGATCCCGATTTTAGTGTTAGTGGAGGGTTAACTGTGTCGAGGATTTTTAGTTTTAGATTTAGTTTCTAAAAAAAAGTTCCAGATATTCTGATATTGCATAGGCACATAATTGCCAATAATTTGTAAAAAAAAAACTTTTTTGCATTTGTGTACCAAGCCTTGTCGATGAGGTATATTGGGTACCCCAAGTTTTGATTTTTCTCGAATAACTCGTTTAACCTTTAAGCCCCCGTATGCCGTGTGCAATAGAGGTAGCCCAAGCATTCGCGCGATCCGTAGATGTTATAAAAATAATTATATCTTTAAAACTAGTTAGCCAATGTGGGTAAAATAAAAAGCATTAGCAAAACCGAATGTAACTAATATTCATATTTTTATTCATGTTATTATAAACGGCAAAATGTATCATAATCACTGGTCCCGTACGGGACCACCGGGGGGTTTAACCGTTATTATAAATCCTACATGTCACAAACTTTTTTTATTTGTCTAAAAAAATCTAAAGAATAAATATTATAAATTATCATTGCTCTTTATTGTCTACAATTCTAAAAATAAAATAAAAACCACAAAATTCGCTTCTGTTGCCACACGAGCGATGTTTTTTCTCGCTCGGATCCGGTAAAATGTGCCGAGTGCGAGTGAAATGTGCTGCTAGAGCTCTATCTACAGCAGGACATCGTGGAGAGCGTTGTCATTTATGCGTCGTGATTAGTTAAAATATCCAAAATATCGACCAAATTATGAAACATATCATGAATATCTATTTTTATTTATAGAATAATCCATTAAAAAAAAATCGATTGGGAATTTATTAATATCTTGACTCGATATGCTTAGGGTCCCCAAAACCCCCTTCGGACAAGGTTGTTGGTTTCGAGCCACGAATGGGTTAAAGCAATAATCACAAAAGCCAAGGTTTTAATGATCGCCTTTTTGCTCAAGTATGCGAAACCAATGATGAACTTTATAATACAAAATTTACTTCTTCATACGGAAGTTCATTTGTTGTCATAAGGCAATTGTTTGCCATGTTTCATTGACGTTCAAATTTAACCTAAAACTTTAGTACAATTTCCAATATTTTTTAATGAATACGTGCAAAGAGTAAGGGAAAAAATGTAAGGGAATCCTTACTGTAGATATATATGTATATATACTCTACTCTAGATAGATAGACATAAGGAACCTTCCTGTTGATTATTTATTACACCAGAAAAGGGCATGGATGGATTGAAGGATCTCTAAAGATGGGTCCAAAGCTTGATGGTTTTTATTAAAATAAAAATAATGATCAGTCTAATGGAAAGTTCTGTCTGTGTTTGACTTATAATAAAATAATGTTTATTAATATTTACCGAACAATATAATAATAATAATAATTTTAAAACCCATGTTCAGAAGAAAAAAAATCGAGCAATGCGGACGAAAATTCGGCAATATGATTATTTTAAATCTAACTCATTAGGCCCCCATCTTCAATATTAATACACCAATCCAAGTTACCGAATATGGTCCAAAATATTATTATGTGTAGATTTGAGCTTTTCTGCAATCTCCAAAGTTGCCTCTTTGCTGAAAACTGTATCTTCAACAAATTTCTACACGTTTCTGTAACATTTATATTTTGTAGGAATTAATAAACTTTATGCAGAGATGTTTATGCAAATGAATCTCTCTTAATACTAGGATGAAGTCTACATATAATGAAAATAGGCAGCCATATTTGAACTCGAGATAATTATTAAACAGAACTTTCCGGTAGACTTAATATACCAAAATATTAATTATAAATTAATTTTATATTTAATTAACCGAAACGTTACAAAATATACATTTAATGTGTATGTACAAAGAAATTATTATTATCGTCGTTACACGTCACTTTTCCCAAAACTGTTTCAACTCATTCAACTTTTTTTCCAACAAATTTAAATCGTTCATTCTCTCCGGAGTCGCAATGTCACTACCGAAACTGACGTCAATATCGCAATCGACGTCGGGAATGTTCAATTTATTTTTCGTATCGTTCGACTTGACCGGGGTCATAATATTTTCCTTGTCGTCGGACACTTTTATATTCCAAACCTTTTTTGGAGTCACATCGGTCGTTTTATTTGCGACTTTCTGATTGAAAATATTAATACTGCAATTTTTCTTTGGCGTTTCGTTTATTTTAAGGGTCAATATATTTGACTTTTCCGATGAATTTGCCAAAGCAGATTTTTTTTCTGGCGTATAATCAATCTTCAACAACGATATAGTATCAGATAACGTAGTTATTTGCTCCAGAATATCTAAAAAAATATATATAATAGTATTACGACATAGATAAACGTTTTAAATTACGATGTAATTGATAATAATTACCGGTTATATGTAAATCCAAACTTTTATTGAGAGATTCGATAGATCTCGATTTTAAAGAATCTTCTTCTTTCACTTCCGGAGTAGTTACTTCTTCGTTCGTCATATTATGAATAATATTTGCTCTATTTATTAACACTCTTCTACGTAGAGATGCCCCGTGCTTTCTTCTACTACTCTTTTTATAAAATGTATTCGGCCTCGTTCGTGGGGTTTCGGATTTATTCATGGTATTTTGCAATATACCATTATTAGTCGTATCTAAATTATCGAATATCGATACGTTAGCCAGAATATATTCTTCATCCAGATAATTAAAAATACCACTGGCGGAAAAAACATCGTGTAACGATTTCTCGACAATCGTATCGTTTATGTCTTTCAATCGTTTTAAGATGGGTTTAAACGAGTTGGTTTCAAAATTGGATTTACTTGCATGTTTAATTTTTTTAGACGGTCTTATAATCGTCGATCGTGACATCGTTTTATTAGAATTTTTCTTGACCATCGATGTCGCGTCATTATTTTTATAATCGGCTTTAGTAAAACCTTTGAACATATCGAACATTTTGAATATTCCTTTATTTTTCTGCGCCGGAATTTCCACCTTTTTACTTATATGATACGTATTATTTTTCTCAGGAGGCGTGTTTTCCGAATACGACTGAATAAGCGATAGTCTATCACTTTCAAAATCAAATGTATGATTTTCTTCGACAAATTCGTTGGATATTTTCGTTAATAAGCTATGCAACAGCTTAAACCGCTTCATAATACGCACATCTTGATTTTTTTTATTTTTATTGTTTACCGAAGCGTTGGAAATCTCGGCATTGGTTGATAAAAATAAGTCCACTACAGTTTGGCATTCGTTTACAACTGAAATTTAAAAATAAAATATTGTAATTTACGCACAAAAAAATTAAAAAGCAAAATTAAATATGCGTACCTTTACTCAAATCGTTATTTAACGATTTTAAATTAGTATATTTTTCTAAAACCTGTGGTTCCCATTTAAAATATGCAGTAAAATAATCCAATACACATCTTCCGACGTCTATTAAATATTTAGTAGACTTCGTATCGAGACATTCCATTTTTTTCAATTCTTTCATATTTTCGCGGGAGTTTTCGAGAACAATCTAAATAAAAAAATATATAATAACTAAACAATATATAAATACACATGATTCTACATAAAAAATGATTAAAAATATAATATTAATTTAGCTGCTTAACCTAGCCGTGCCGATAGGGTCCATTTTTCTCGAATAACTAAAAGAATAAATATTTTAAATGATCAGTTTATTGTACGCAGTTGCGAAAAAAATTAAAACAACAATATTTGCTTCTGTTGCCATGGGCACGATGTTTTTTGTCGCTCACTAGTACGATGTGCCGAATTCGAGTGAAACATACTAGTAAAACATCCCGCGAGAACTCTAAGCGTTTGTAAGTCAGCGGCGGGACATTGCCGAGTGTGAGTGTCATTTACACATCATATTGATTAGTAGAAAAATTCAAAATATCAACTAAATTATGAAGTATACCATGAATAACCATTTTTATTTATAGAATTATCATTTTTTTAAATAAATCAAGATATTGATGAATTCTTTATCAATATCTTGACTTGAAATGCTTTTGGGGTCTACTTTCCATAGTAAATAGACCCCCATCGGACGACGCGTTTGTTTTTAACAGTCACATGCTATTTTTTTAATAACAAATCGCTTATGTAGATTGAGAACAAAAGTGGGGAGAGATTCAATCCTTGAGGGACTCCAGCCATAATCAGACGGATGGAGAAGCTAGACTCTAATTTTACTTTGAAAGATCAATTATTTAAAGTCAAAACGCGAAAAAGCTGGTGACAAAAGGAGTGATCTGATCGAAAGCCATGCTGTTCATCAGGAAGTACCTTGAGGTCTGATGTTTATTCAAATACAGTCAGCCCTCCTATAGCGATTCCTCTAAATCGCTGCTTTTTACAAATTCCTTGTCAACCAAAGAGCATTGACCTTTATTTCTATAACGTTTCCTGTAAAACAGCGATTTACAGGAAACGTTATAGGAGGGTTGGTTATGGGAGGAGGGTTGTAGTCTATTGTTAATTACGATTTTCTTTCATCAATTTACCAAAATAAATATATAAATATAAAAATATATTACGTCAATGAAAGCTACGGGATCCACGATTAAATATACAGAGTTACGAAGTAATTTAATTTCGTTCATCCAGTGATCTATCATAAATTGCGTATGTAAATCATTAGGATTCGATAATATAATAGGAATCAAATGTATTTCGATTATTTCCAAACTTGCTAAACAACTTTTTAATTGAAGAACTCCTAAAAAAAGTAAATATTAATTATTAATAATATATTATATGAATTAATTGCTTCATTTTCAACATACTTTGTTTATCGGTTGAACATGAAATGGCGAACAATCCAATCTGAATGATCTGTTCGCTATGTATATCGAATTCTTTGATTAAAGCCGATTTTTCGTCATCTTCAATTTTGCCTAATTATAATAAGTTATATTATAAAATACAGATTTAATTATATAATACAATATTTATATAATTTACCAGGATTTGAGTTTCCCTCGTGACAGTTGTTAATACCGTTTCTAGATAATTTTAAATTTGAACATAATTTTATTAAATTATCGAGGGGTTCTACTGGATTCATCATGCATTTCAATACAATTAACAGAACACCGCGATTAATACTCGTTTCGAGACTATATACAGCCTCCTTTAAGACGTCTATGAACATCTTCACAGTGGGATAATGTAATTTGTTTTTGATTTTTATCGAATCAATGTTGAGATCATCTGATTCTCCCATCGCAAATTTAGGATTGTCTAAAATTTCCTCAATCAAATTTTTTGATTCACGCAAAACCTATAAAACGCAAAATTAATGTTAATATATTATAACTCATATTAAATAGCAAGATTATAAAATAACTTACGACATGACAACGTGCACTGACGATACGCTGATCTTCTGCTAAACAATTTTGACAAATATCCATGGCCGAGAATACTAATTGTCGAATAACCTTATGAAAGCTTAAGACCCCGGAAGCACACTATTCAATAATAAATTTAAATAAATAAATATAGATAAAATTTATTAAAATAATTACGTATTACGACGGCTTACTTCATTTTTCCATAATTCATTGTTAGAATTTTTAAACGTAGACGATTCCAGATCGGATACAAATAGTTTTTCGAGCATCTCCAATATTTTTAACGTCTCGTCCGTCCATGTAATAAAACCGTCACTGTCAAAAGTATTTAAATCAATATCGTCGTCCATCAAATCTTCGAATTGATCAACGTCGGCAGTAATTTTTATATCCGAAATTGTGTTTAACTTCTCGATCTTTTTCAAACACCATATAATTCTGTCCATTACCCATTCCCGACTCTCCTGTAAATAAATTTAAAATAAATGATAAATATGCAAAATATTAAGCATGCAAATGTACACAAGGATTACCTTTAGAATTTCAGAATGAGATATTTCCCTTTTAAAAATGTCTGCCATGAGACATGCACATTTAAGTATTTGATCACTGCACAGCATAAATAAATCCATATTATTTTTTCTTGTATCCAAAATTCCATTTTCATCATCTTGCGATGTTTCCAATTCCTTGTAAATATTGTTCAGTGATAAAAGCTTTGGAGATACATGCTTTATAATTGTTTCCTATGGATAATAATTTAATATAACCAAACATTTCACAAATAACGATCATAAATAATAACAATAATGTTTGGATAATATTTACGATAAAGTGTTGTAAGGCATCCTTGGTCGGAGCTTTTAAATCGCCTTTAACCTCGAACTCCATGTCTCCGACGTTTGAAGTTTGAGGCGCATCCGTTGAGTGTTTTCAAATATGAACGGCTACACACGCCTTTTCGCCAGTGTTCAGTAAACTAACGTCATATATGAGGTCATCATCGTCATTATACATCATTAATTAATTAACTCATAGCTAAGTATACGCCGTTTCGTACATTCGAATATAATTATAAATACATTTAATTAAATTATTTTATTAAGGCACAATTATAAACAAAAAATATATAAATAACAAACATTAAAATTTATATTATTTGTTTTAGATCATCAATTCGATTTAATTAACACAAATAATTATTTAAAACGTGTTTGTTTTGACTCTTTAATGCATTATCATGGTGTAATAACATCTATCCATTAATTTCATTAAATTATCTAACCTTAATCAATCCGTTACGGCGGCTCGAAACCAACGGCTGTGGCCGATGGGGTATATTTTGTATGAAATGAATGTACGAAAATAGACCCCACAGATTTCGAGTCAAGATATTGATAAATTCTTCGATAATACCTTGACATTTGTTTTAAAAATGGATTTATCTAGAATAAAAATAGTTATTCGTGATATGCTTCATAATTTCGTTGATAATTTAGATTTTTTTACTACTACCATTCCTACCTAAATCAGTTTTCCTTCTCACTAAAAATAAGAGAAGTAGATAACTTAAGTAATTCAACTCAGATGCCTTGCTTTCTATTTTAAAACAATCATTTTCAAACAGTTAAAAAATCATCAACTTCTTAGCAAATTTTAGCTTGCTTCTCTTCTTTTTTTCTACCTTTAAAATATTAAAGTTCCTAACGCCTTATTTGCTTCTATGTTTAATTCGTCAATATTAACTGTTAAGATAGCTTTCTGTAATTTTTATATTTCCTCTGTTTTTTTTTATTTGCTTTTCTTTTGCTTTTCCTTGTATATAAATACTTTATTTTTCTATATAATTATATTTATTTCTTCTTTTCGTTTCTTATTATGCTTTTTCAATTATTAAAAAAATAGCATGTGACTGTTAATCGATCCTTCATGGCGGGCCGAAAATAAGTGGGTCTTTCGAAGGGGGTCTATTTTTTACTATGGAAAGAGAGACCCCAAGCATTTCAATTCAAGATATTGATAAAGAATTCATCAATATCTTGACTTTTTTTAAAAAAATATTATTCTAAGAATAAAATTGGTTATTCATAATTTGATTGATATTTTGGATTTTTCTACTAATCAATATGGTGTGTAAATGACACTCACACTCGGCAATGTCCCGCTGACTTACAACCGTCGAGGTCTCGCGGCAAGTGTCACTAGTATGTTTCACTCGCACCCGGCACATCGTACTAGATATGAGCGACAAAAAACGTAGTGCCCATGGCAACAGAAGCAAATATTGTTTTTTTTTATTTTTTTCGGAATTGCGGACAATGAAGGTCACTGATTATTTATAATATTTATTCTTAAAGTTATTCGAGAAAAATCAAATACTTAGAGTCCCTAATAGTCCCTATTGGCACGACGAGATTAAGCAGCTAAATTAATATTTGATTTTTAATAATTTTCTATGTAGAATCATATTAGCATCTCAATGCATAAATGAATTTGATTATTTAAAAAATTTCCTCAGTGTTTCTATAATTAATTAGGTGTTTTTTTTTACTGATATTTATTATAATAATATTTGCATGTGAAGCAAATTATCCATTGGGATTTCCTTGAATGCGTCACGTTTGAGGTTATGTTTTGTTTTGGCAGATATCCAGCTGATCAGTACGTAACAACAAATGACAGCTAAACACGTCAGCCCGGGCCGCACTTCTCGGCTTAGCACTCGCGAAATAAATCCATCATGGAAATACCGTATATGAAGATTGTGATATACTGTTTAACTTTTTTGGGATATGCCTGGTCCGGAATGGGCTCAGGTATGCTCAAAAATTTGAAAGACGCCGTATTAGCGGCTGAGACCGTTTTCGGCGATGTTATACAAAATGTGATTACGGTAGCCGAAAAGTTCAGATCCATGCATGACGTGTTTGATGCAGCCGTCGAAGAAAACTGTATATTCAAATGTCCGGAAGGTACGACCAAACACATATTTTACGATTACACATTATTTAATTGAATTGCATGACATTTCAGGAGGTAACCCGGTGAAAAATAAATATCACGTGCCCAAAGCAGACGGTTGCGGATCGTTGGGTATTCAAATCGCATCTGAATATCTTCCGATTGCAGAAATGACGACGTGCTGCGAAGTGCACGACAAATGCTACGACACGTGCAATAGCGGGAAGGAAGCGTGCGATATTAAATTTAAACGATGCCTCTACGAATATTGTGATACTTATAAAAACTCCGTTACGGGAGAAACGATTGTAAAAGGTATTTAAATAGCTTCTACGTTATATTTTCTATATGATTTATCGAATTATTTTTTTTTAGGTTGTAAAACGGCTGCTAAACTATTGTTCACGGGTACGCTCACCCTAGGATGCAAATCGTATTTGGATGCTCAGAGCGTCGCGTGCTATTGTCCTTCAAAGAAAAACAAAAGTAAATTTAGTACTGGGGCCGATTTATAAATATTAATTCACCATTTTGATATTAAAAATTCTATTTATTTATAATAATAATTTGATATTAATCAACACATATGGCTAAAAACTCTATAATAAAAATTCTATTAATATATTGTATGTAGACGATTCGACTTATTTCGGCGTGACAAAATTGTTTTACGATATTTACACAGTATTAAATAAATTCTATTTTCCATGTTCTATGTAATACTCTTCATATGCGGGGACGGCTCATGGCTTTAAAAACAGGTGGGGCATGATGAGGTTGAAATGCATACCCAACCTTTTTTCCAAAAAAAAATTAACTATATATTTTTAGTACAGAATATTTTAGAAGTGTAGAAAGATTAGTAAATATTGTAAAAAAAATTGACGGTATCGTTTAATTTTCAAATCGAGTAAAAAATTTTCATCAGCATATACAGTACCGCCCCAGAGCTTTAAGCGCAAACGAAAAGCGACCTTCTGTATACGGTAATGCAGAATTTTTCTCTTTACCTCCACTACCTAACCAAACAACACTCGTTCGCGTCAACGCTAACGACCGCATGGCTGATATAAGAATGCCCAAACACATACGAATATGGTTCTGTTCGCATATTCCAGCTAATTATTTTTTTATTAGGAGAAATGTGTGTGGGGCAGTGCCCCGGTTGCCCCTAAAGACGAGTCGTCCCTCTTTATATGTAATACTCTCATATATTGTGAAATACGCATTTACTTAAAAAATAAACACGGTGGATATTCCGATCTCATATCAATTAAATATACGGTTTATATTGCAATTTATACATTTTAAAAATAAAACTATTTATATTTTACAAAGAAATGTTTATTTATTTCCAAATAATGCTACAATCACCAGCGAAGACAGCAATTTCAACATACTGAAAAACTTACACAATATATTTATTTATCATTAATAATAAATTATTGGAGTATCGAGATGCATAAAAAATATTCATACATACTAAATTGAGTCACACGACTTGAATCACTATTATAAAATATGGATATATATATTTTTATAAAATTGCTCACATTTTTTTTTTCAAAAACAATAATCTCGTCCGTAATAAAGATCAAAAAGCTAATAAATTTATAAAATACACGATTGCAGAAATGATTTAAACATTGTAGATGTTGACGCGTAAATCATAAATGCTAATTTTTTTTAAGATGCCTCACATACACATTAAAGCGAATTATTATTCAGACGGTTCTACGTGAGGAGTTGTTTTATTTCCTGTTTTTCAGCGGCATCGACGTAAGGTATTCCGTCGGGTGTTGCTCCGCTCTTCGATGCCCCCTGAAATTAATGAAAAATCGATTAAAACAACGTTCGACACGGAATAATCGCACGTATCAATATGAAAATAGCTTACGCTCTTCAGTAAAATTTGTACACAGTCCGTATGCCCCTCCCATATAGCCGCTAGAAGTACCGAAATTCCATGTTTATCGACTACCTGCAAACAAAAATAATAAAATAATATAAACAAGCATTATATAAAAAATTATCATCAAACAGCCCTAATGTAGCGCCCTGGCCTTATCCAATACCATTTTTCATTTATCCAGTCTGCCGCCACGTTGCTCCATCTTTTGGTAAGTTTCAATGATGCAGCATCGCACTGTACACAGTTCATCCATCTCAGCCTTTCCTCTGAGCACCGGAAGGCTTGTTAACTCTAAGCCTTTTCGGCGGGTGACTGTCCCGCATCTTTGACATGTGACTGGCCTACTGGAATCTGACCATTCTGACGACAGCTGTGACCGTTGTATCCTTGTATAGTCAGTACAGAGGGGTATAGGATATAAATATCGATTGTTCACCTATAATTCCATCTTGTTGGATTGTAGGGTACGCAGCTGGCTGCTGGTACCCACTTGTCCTTAATCTCATTCGCGCTTATGGTGTCCTTCCACTCGACCAGCTCTATCCAGCTGAGAGCCGTCAGATCTTGCTTAAAAAAAAAACATTCCCGTTGTCGTAGGCGCTACTACAATTTGCCCACTCGAGGGCGAATCTTTGGCAAACCTAGTCACGAGTCCACGAATCGGCTCTTGATCAGTGGCAAGAGAGGTGGAATTCTTCCCAATAAAGAGCGGACTACCTATCTGTTTCCTGATATTAAAGCCAGGCTAAATCGTAGCTGGTTTTTCCCAGACTTTTGAGACAGGCAATTCTTGACTGGCCACGGTAATTTCAAGGCTAGACTTAAAGAGTTTAGTCTAATAGCTTGTTCACACTGTTGTCGGTTCGTCTATCAGGATTACGGTCACGTTCTGTGGTCCTGTCCTTACTCCATGCTGTCCGATGCGGCATTTCCTCTACGGGTCTCCTGGTGGAGAGCCCAATTGGACACATGGACCTGGTCAGCAATAATTTGCTCGCTTTGCATCGACTTTCGGAGAATTTCGCAAGGCTACATATTCCCCCTTTTCTTAAGCAATTGCAGTTTAACTTCAAAAATCACATATTGCACCGATTGAACCGGCCCCACGATGCGGTATGAGTGGATGACAAGGGATGGAATCGTCTCGGACACAGCTTCATTCTGGGTACAAATGTATAGTCAGTACAGCTCCTCGTTACAACAGATAAATCATTCATCATCATCGAATACGGCTCCAAAGATCTGTCTCAGAATCCTCTCTAGGATATCCAGTTGACGCTCATCTTGTTTTGTTAAAGCCCAACATTCAGACTCGCAAGTTAGAACGGGTCTGTTGAGGGTCAAGTAGAGCTTGAGAGTCTAGTCTTCCTTGAGAGGATTCTCAACTCTACATGCTGTTGAACTCTAAAGTAGCACCGATTTGCCAGCATTTCAAATAAGTGAGCCCAGATATGTGAATTCCCGGATGACCTCGAAGCTGTACTCTTCCAACTCTCAGGGGTTCGAGGATTCGTCCCCTAATTGAGCTGTGTCTCGAATTCTTTAGACAACTAAGATTGACCAAGCACTTTGCATCTGACCTCTGACATTGTAAGCCTTACCATATTTAAAAACTTTGAAGGAATATTGAGACTCCTCATCGTCAATCATTTCTTCCGGCCAAACCATGCACATCAGGCTGTAATAAATAAAATCACCAGCTTGGCTTGTATATTGTCCAGGCCAGGGGTTCTAAAGTTCTTCAATATTTGAACTGCTGCGACAACTTCGCAACGAATAAGTGGATTGTTTTCTTCTTCTTCATTCTCGTCAGTTGTTTGGTCATCTCTTTGCGAGTCAATAATAATATATAAAAAAAATAATATATTCAAAATATACGTACATTGGGATCAGCCCCTTTATCAAGAAGATATGTTAAAACATCTTTCTGTCCATAATCCGCCGCATAGTGAAGAGGTACTCTTCCGTCGATGGCTTCATTGACGTTTATTTTCTAAAAATTTAAATGCACATTTAAAATTGTTTATGCATGAGACGCGAAATACATAATTAATTAATGTACGGCTATGCAAATTATCGAAACGATTGATTGAATCGCTCGGTAGCGATGGCAGAAATATTGCATAATACCGTAAGAAGACATTTATAAGTTCATTGCTCTCCGGCGATATTAAATATCGTGCAATAAATATCACGACAAAAATACTTAAAACCGCGACTGACTGCAATCTGATACGTATATGAAATCAATAATCATTTAGATACCCGTCTTATGAAGATAATTCATTCTATATACATTTAATTTCAGTATCAGTATCAGATTGTTCATGAATATATATGTATATATTTTTTTAATGCATTAATTAAATGCAATATATTTCTGTTGTCACGGGTAATATAAACGTATGAACTTAAGATATGTGGACGTTATCAATATATTATGAAATATTGGCATCGAGCAGAATCCAATTGGAAACTCGTTTACATAATATTTTTGAAATCAATCGTACAGTGAAACCTTGGCTTGATAGTTATTACGTTTATGAGATTCAGTAAACCTGATAAACGAGCCAAATTGATTTTAGAAATGCTCCATGGCAAACGAAAGAATGAAGCTTACGTTTTAAAAGCTCTGGAAAAATTATTTCCATATGGAAATCTGTCTCAAGATCATCGATCAAACTATAAATTCTACTTAAAGAAAACTACGAATGAACAAGAGTCACTAGTTCTTGATAAAATTGAATTATTATGAGTTTCAAAACGAAGTATAAGCAATTTTCATTGGATAGGTTCATCCTTAAAGTCCCACAAATAGAAAGAGATTCCAGGAGCCAACATAAAGCAGTTAATCCGTTAGCAACGGATAAGCTATCGTATACAGTAATCAATAAATAAAAGAATAATACAAAGTCGATCAAAATTTTTCCCATTGGCCAAGACGTAAAGTCTGAAAAGGTTTCCCACGTTTTGATGTGCTCGGTGATTTTGAATAATATTAAGAGAAAGATGCCTCAGTCTCTGTATTCGATGGACATGGCCCCTGCGACTTCTAAAATTATATGAAAGGATGACATTTTACTAACGTAGAGAAGATATAGACCGAATCACTCTTAACCGATCCATCACGGCGACTCGAAAACAACCACGTCGTCCATAGGAGGTCTTTTAGAGACTCCAAGCATTTCAAGTCAAGATATTGACGAATTCTTCATCAATAATCAACGGCGTCACCGGATATTTACTATGGAAAATAGACCCCAAGCATTTTAAATCAAAATATTGATAAATTCTTCATCAATATCTTGACATTTTTTAAAAATAGATTATTTTATGAATAAAAATAGGTATTCACAATCCGGTTGATATCTTGGATTTTTTAATAAATCAATATTTGAATGCGTAAATGAAAAACAGACTAGTCGATGTCTCGCTGCCGACTGAGCTCTCACAATACGCGTCACTCGTACATTTCACTCGCTCTCGGCACATTGTACATTGAGTTTATCTAGTTCTTTGTGCAATTTTTTCTTCCTCATTCTAAATAAAGTGTTGGTTTGTGAGTTCCTCAATCAAAATTTAATTACATATTCATTGTCAGCCTCCAGATTAAGTTATTTCACCAAATTGTGCAATAATATTGGCCTGCAAGATGACGGTATCGTCTTATATATACCATATTTTGACGCTTGGAATATTATGAGAAAACCGAAGGTCGTAAGCTGAGAACTGACTGTAACTCCAGTCGAAGATTAATCGTTATTCCGTTGCCCATTATATAGCACCGCAAGTCTATTAATTATTGTCACTTATACAGTGAGATATTTAACCATTTAACCGCTATGGTCATCCCGGTGTGACAACTCTCAATTCACTGCACACGCTAGCGACACGGCCTGGAAGCGTTATTTTCGCTTCTAACTCAAAAGTTATTTGGATAGGAATGTCTTCATTCGATTCATGGGAATATCTAGAACCCATAAGTTTCGTTAGTCAATACGAGTTTTAGCTATATTTTTGCATTTACAAATTTATTCGCGTGCGGAATATAATTATGTAAATTCCCCCATGTCTATAGCCCGACTCTATCCACTTTATACATATTTACGTGAAACTTTTTCCACTGATATTACTTTAGATTACTCATAGATTAGATAAAGAATAATTTTAAATTTATTCATTACAAGATGCATTGAAAGAAGTTTATCATACGTAATTTATTAAAATAATTTTTAATAATATTATAAAGCAGAAAGGAGAAAATTTTGCTAAATATTGCCGGATTTGGAGGTTTAACACACATTATTCCAGCATAATATGTATTAATAATAGCTAGAATATACAGAAAAAACACGGTAATACTATTCGGATCAATATCTATATATTCGAGTGTGATATAAGATAAAAAAAATAATTGATAAATACTGATTTAACCCTTAAATTTCTCTCGTTATCAGTATTATAGTATATAGAAAGAGATAAAACTCACATCATGCGATATACAAATACACACGTATATACATAACCTTCATTATTCCGAGAATAGTCTTTCAATATCTCGCAAGATAAATATTTACTATGATAAATTTAAAATAGGCGATTCGACGAAACATATGCCAGCGAGCACACACTGAATATATGAATACGAGGTAAAAAGAAAATTAATACAATTATCGAACAACGATTGATTCGGTACATATATTTGATATTATATTCTGTGTGTACCGGAAAGAAATACATTTATTTTGTGTCTTATTTGAGATCAGACTGTCCTGGACATGGTGGAGTAAACATTTTTGTTACTATAGTACTGTTCCTCGGCTCTTTTTTGGTGTCATATGCTTTATTTTATTTTTAAGAATAAAATTAACAAGCCGGAAGCAACCGAAGAACACATACGGCATTATATGCTAATAGTTATTCAAATTTACGTTGAAGTAATAACAGCAAATAGATGCCAGTTTTGGTTCAGACGATTTAAATCAGGTGATAGAAGCTTAGCAGATGTCCCAAGATCAGGATGACGCTCAAAATTCGACGATGATCTGCTGAAGGCCGTGATAGAATCAGATCCTCGTCTAAGTATCAACGAAATATTCTTAAAGATTACTCCTCCATAGTCCACAGTTCAAGAAAATTTTAAAAAAAAACGGCAAAACTAAGTTCGCCCGAATTTGAGTCAAACTGTGACCAGCGATGAAAAGTGGATTACGGAAACGAAGTACCTATTCCAATCTCGAAGCCCGGTCTCGCCCTTCGCAAGGTCCTTTTGTGTGGTTGTTGGGATATTCATGGAATTATCCATGATGAGTTATTGAAACCAGGAATTACAATAACTGCACAAATTTATTGTGGAGAAAGATTGAACGAGAAACTAAAAATAAAAGGTCCTAGTTTAATGAACCGAAAATAAGTGATTCTGTTACACTCGTGAAAAAATTGAGCGTTTAAATTTTGAATCCTCCATATTCACCACATCTTGCTCCTTCAGATTTTATCTGTTTAGGTCGATGAAACATTCTTAACACGTTACAGTCCGGGCGATTTCTCGAGGTACTTTTCGCTGGAGCCGGGCGTTTCGGGGAAAATTTTTTACTAATTGATAAGAATTTTTTTATAAAAAAAAATAAAGATCTTAAATTAATTACCAATAAGGAGTCACAGGCCCCTTTGACTCGTCTGGTTCCAATTTAATACTTAAATGAAAGCAGGCCTGACTGCTGTTCTGGTGTCAGCGAGGACTCGCAATACGAGTCCCCCGGACCGCTGCTCTGGCGCCACGAGGACTCGCATACGAGTCCTTTGGACTGCAAAGTGTTAATAGGATGATAAACATTTGAACTAAGTCGAAAATCATATAAATACATATTTCAACTTCAAACTTTCAAGTTTTTACAGAAAGGGGATTGAAAAATTGCCTAAAAAACGGCAAGCAGTCTTAGATAATGAAGGAGTTTAATTTTTTTTTAATAAATGGTCCTAGTGTCCATATGTATCTGTACCCGTGTGAAAAACGAGTGTAAAAACCTTTGAAAAAGCTCTTTCATTTCATGAAGTTATTAGAAGAGAATGATGAAGATTACGAGCGAGTGAGTGCTGTAAAACATGGTTGTAATGCATTACTTGACAGTTATCGCCAAATTTTGGACAATAAACAAAGAGAGGCCAAACAAGTGAATCTTGATTCCATTTTGAAACACGGAAAAAAAAAATGAATTTTTAAATTATTTGATGCATGCGTTTTTTGTTATTTATAATGTTTATATTATTAATAAAGTGTTTTTTCAAATTTTCAATTTTTTTTTTATTAAATATGAAATGATTTACGTTGTTCATGAAATCGAGATTAGTCTGTCAGGTGAATGCTGCTCTCTAATTTGATATGGAGATGAGATATATTTTTGTAATTAAATCGGCATTACCGGTACTATTAACGACTATAACCGATCAATTATTGAAATTGCGGATATTACCGGTTATGCATTGCCATTACCGGTTAAGGCTGGCAACCAACAATGAACCAAATGAGGGAAATAAGACAACCGGCGATTGCTGTAAATACCGGCGTCGAGACGCCAGCAGGATACAACAACCACTTAACGGAGACAAGGGATAAGTGAATCAGAAGTAACCTGCACATCGACGATGCTGCGAACTTCGTCGATATCGCCGTTCTTAATGCCCCACACGAGCCGGCTCATCGTCACCAGCTGCGGCGCACCATACCCGGCGCTGCCAACACAACGCGCCGATCTAACGTTTGCCAACCCTCCGGCAAATCAATAATTTTTATTTAATCCAATCTAAATATTATAAAATCTCCATTTTATCTATCGATCAAATCTAGCACGCAAATAACAAATTATCGAACGAATATTTTATATATCATAAATATATTTATTTTGCCGGGCACTATCTCTGGTCATATTTACAGAGTGTTTGGGCCAAGTTTACGAACGTCGAGAATCGGCTTGACGTATTTTGAAATTTCGCAATAGAAATGTCGTGATCGGGCATACTTTCATTGACGACCCATTCAAGATAAACCCATTATACGATCTCAAGAATATCAACGTAAACAAAATGACTAGGAGCGGGTATGTGTGCATATAAATTATATTATTCCACAATTTTAGGTTAGTTGAGTATAATCTTTACATTTGATGCATTTCTCTTGATTTTCTATACGAAATAATACAATCCATAATAATAAATACAGTCAGCATTGTTGAATTGTCGATTTTAAGCGTTCTAAACTGAGAGGCAATCGACGGAAATGATCTGACCCTGACTTTGTTTTACCATGGCTTTGATTAATAATATATTGCGTGTGACTCATATGATTATTGAATATGCACACTTGTATTCGATTAAACGTAGTGACTCGTAAGATCTAAAATCGTTCTCTTGACACATTCGTGGACAATATGCATTTTTAGTTACTGCGTCTCATTCGCTAGGTCATTTCCCTTACTGAGTCTCATTCTCCAGGGCTTTTATGAATTGTGTAAATTATTAGTGTCACTTGGCATGCGTTTACATTTTTTGTGTTAATGTCGAAAGTTGTATTAATATGTATTTATAATTTTTTTTTCGTAGTCGGGAGAGGGAATCCAGACGTCGCTCTCATAGTAAATCAGTAAGTCCCGAGAGGAAAAGAAGGCGCTCGAGGAGCAGAGAACGAGTTTCTAAATCTTCGAAACATCGCCGCAGCAGAAGCCGTGAACGCGAAAGCAAGCGTGAAAAGCGATCGCACAGCAGGGAACGCAAATTGTGCGTATATTATTAATTTAGTTTATATTTCTTGTATTATTTTAATTTGCATTGTTTAATTTTAGCGATAGTAAACGCGAAGGTGATAAAAGGGGAAATTCATCAAAGTCGTCCAGGTATAAAGCGAACGAGCCTGAACGTCCAAAAGAAAAAGAGCGTTCTAGATCTAAGGAAAAATATGGCAAAGAAGACGATTCCGAATTCGATCCCGGAAATGTCGATAAGGTCGTATTAAAAGTGATATATATATAATTTATTATTGTTTATTTATTAATAATCGATATTTTTAATAATAGGAGGAGGAGCAAAAGCAGCTCGAAGCTGAAATGCAAAAGCGCAGGGATCGTATCGAACGTTGGCGCGTTGAACGGAGAAGGTGTGAGCTGGAGGCGACTAAGCGAGAAGTATTAAAAGGAAGTATTACGGCTAATATACAAGTACCTACTCTTAAAAAATGGTCTCTCGAAGACGATTCCGGAGACGAAGGAGAAGATTCTAACGTTGTAGCCGCTGCGAGTATGGCAGCCGAACCTACTGAAGGTGATATCAAAGAAGTTCCGATGGAACAAGAAGAAGAAATAGATCCCTTAGATGCTTTTATGATGGAAGTGCAGCAAGTAAGTAATTTTTTAATTGATAAATAAATTATGATTCATATTTTTTATCATTTTATTATTGAATGTTAAGGAGGTGCGCAAAGTTAATAAACTCGATCAAGCGAGAGGAATAATTGATGGTACTAAAGGCAAGCCTATAGCTAACACTGGCGTTATGATATTATCCGGTATGGCAAAACAGACCCAAGAAAAAAAGAATAAAGGTAAAATTAAATTAATTTGTATCTACAGTTATCAAATATTTGCGTAAAACCGTCTTTCCTGAGCCTTCTCCGTACCGTTTCGACACTGACTTTGGTTCTTCTACCTCCGATGAACTCTGTTCATATATCCACTGCAGTTTTAAATCGGTTGGTTGAGCATAACTTTTTTAAAAGACGATCTTCTGCAGCCGTTGTCTTCTGCTTTGGTCCTTGCACCAATGCTGCAATTTTGCGGGAATTTTTATTTTCGTTGTATAAGGCAATTTTTCGTTTTGTCAAGTGGGTTCTTTTCTTCATTTTAAAATGTTCTTTTTTATTATTATATGTATTTAAATTTTCCAGGAGAGTTGATTGAACAGAATCAGGACGGTCTTGAATATTCGTCCGAAGAAGAAACCGAAGACATAAAAGACACTGCCGCAAATCTTGCTTCTCGACTTAAAAAGGATCTCGCCAAAGTTGATCATTCGGCTTTGAATTACATACCATTTACAAAGAAATTCTACACGGAGGTAAGCATTTTAATGAACGATATATTGTCAGCTAAGCCTCGTAAATCCACAGTGACGAAATTTTACAGGATATAGGAATTATTTCCTTATTTGAAAGAAGACTTTGCCATATGAAAATATTATTTTACATAAAGGTGGATATTGAACTTATCTTCACTCTTCATAATTTACCAAATGTGATTTTACGAGTTTAGGTGACGATATATTCGTTTCAAGAGTAACACACAGGGTCAGTACTGAGATACTTTTTAAATATACATAGCCGATGTCATCATAATTTATATTTTAATTAAATTATTTTTGATGTTAGGTACCTGAAATTACGAGAATGTCGTCTGAAGAAGTTGACGCTCTTCGCGTGGAACTCGAAGGTATTTCCGTAAGAGGCAAAGGTTGTCCTAAACCGATTAAAGAATGGGCACAATGCGGCATTAGTAAAAAAGAGTTAGATATTATAAAAAAATTGGGTTTTGAAAAGCCGACCCCTATACAAGCACAAGCCGTTCCCGCTATCATGTCCGGAAGGTAAAAATAAATTAATTTTGAATATATTAGGGGGACCAAAAAGTAATCTAAATTTTTTTGCTGGCGAAAAACATTTATTTTTAAAAAAAAAAATTAATACTAATCAACAAAATAATTTCCATCATTTTCGAACACTTTTTGTCAGCGTAAAGGCAATTGTTCGATTCCCTTTTTAAAAAAGTCCTTTGATTTTTCATTGAAAATCTTTTCCAAGTGCGTTTTCACTTCTCCAACATTATTATTATTTTTTTAACGATATTGAAAGGTGATAATAATGATGTAAGTGTTCTTCATCTATTGTTAGCCTTGACATCTTTCCCCTTTCGTAGAAAAAAAAATTTACAACCATAGCTTTAACGTAATAACAAAATTTGCGTGTTTATGGGACCGTGCCTCGGCACAAACTAACCGTGAATGAGCTTATTGAAGAAATTTTGATTACTTTTCGGTTGCCTAATAATAATATATTAAATAAAAATTATACATATATATTTCATTAGAGATCTCATCGGTATTGCAAAAACTGGCTCCGGAAAGACGATGGCATTTATGTTACCGATGTTCCGTCATATATTAGATCAACCTCCGTTAGAAGAGACCGATGGACCGATAGCGTTGATTATGACACCGACGCGTGAACTGTGCATGCAAATCGGAAGGGATATCAAGAGGTTTTGCAAATCTTTGAATTTGCACGTCGTCTGCGTTTACGGCGGAACAGGAATATCGGAGCAGGTCGGAATTCAACATATTTTGTTTAGTTTCTCGTTAGAATTGTTGTTAATGTTATTATTTTATAGATTGCTGAATTGAAACGAGGAGCCGAAATAATAGTCTGCACTCCGGGAAGGATGATAGACATGCTCGCTGCCAACTCTGGCCGAGTAACTAATTTACGCCGTGTTACTTATATTGTTCTCGACGAAGCCGATAGAATGTTTGATATAGGATTTGAACCTCAGGTATCGTCGTTGTTTCGTTGTTCGTTAAATAAATTTTAATTCGTGTGCTTGATTGATTAAATCTTGTTTTAGGTGATGAGAATAATCGACAATATAAGACCCGATAGACAGACCGTTATGTTCAGTGCCACATTTCCCAGGCAGATGGAAGCGTTGGCCAGAAGAATTCTTCATAAACCTATCGAAGTTCAGGTAAATATGAGGTTTGATTAAAAAAGTAGCGGATTTTTTGTTTTTTTCAAAAAATTTTCTCTTAAATAGTCCCCATCAGATACATCATACACATGTGCCATTATTTTTTCCAATCTTCTAGAATGTCATTTTCAGTATGCTCCATCAGTGGTTCTTCATCTCCTCAATGCTAAACGTTGTTTTCCATGTTTTTTTTTCATCCTCTGGAATAAGAAGACGTCGAACAGGGTAATGTCCGACAAATATAGACAAATATTGACTCCATATTTTATTTAAAAATGAGGAAATAACGTACAAAGAAAAATCCATTTGAAATGAACGAAAATCGGATAAAGGGGTAGATGAAGGGATCAATACATTTCACATCATTCAAACGTAAATTAAAAAGTAGCATCACCATCATCATCGTAAACGCAACAGCCCTATTGTAGAGCCTTGGCTTCATACAACACTATTATCCATCTCATCCGATATGCTGCCATGTCGCTCCATTGTCACTCGCTCAGTCTCAATGATGCAGAAACTCGCTGTACACAGTCGTCAAACTACCTGAGCCTTATTCTCCCCTTCTTCCAGGGACAGAAAGACCCACTGGAGTCTGGGCACTTATATGACGATAGCTGTGACCGGTATATCCGTGTATAGTTAATACAGCTCCTAATATCCCTCTCAAAATCCTCTCCTAGATATCCAATGTCGCTCATCTTGTTTTGTCAGAGCCCAATATGCATACCTGTATATTAAGATGGTCCTGATAGGGTTCATGTAGGGCTTGGCTTTGATCTTTTTTGAGGTGAATCTCAATAGTAGATTCTGTTGAAGTCCGAAACAGCACCTGTTTTCAGCATGGATCTTCTTAGGACCTCCCAAATTGATTTCATTATCTTTTATTATTAATGAGCCGAGATTGACTTTGGTCTTCCTTGAGAGGGATCGCGACCGTAGATAATGGAGGAATCCATAGAAGCATTGGTTTGCCAGCACGGTTCCTCTAAGTACTTCCAAATTAATTCCATTATTTTTGTAATAAGCGAGCAGAGATATGTGAATTCCTGGACGGCCAGGAAGCTGTACTCTTCGACCCTCAGAGCTCAAGGATTCGTCCTTGGAATATGGGCATGTATTTTGTCTTGTATCATTGATCCTCATCGATCCTTGCGAGCTGCCCGAGATTTGGCCACAATGTCTATGTCGTCCGCATCAGCAAGAAGCTGCACCGATTTATTAAGAATGGTCCTAGATGTGTCCACGCCGGAGTCTTTTAATACCTCTTCGAGTGCTATATTAAACAACAGACATGCTAGAGCGTCACCCTGTCTCAAATTCTTTAGATAACTATTAAACAGTCAATTTGCATCTGACCTCCAACATTGCAAGCCTAACAATATTTATCAGCTTTTGAAGAATATTTAAATTACTCATCACCTCAAATAGTTTAGGCCTGTTTAGTAAGTATTATATATAATTTTTGGTTTGATTGTTAAAGGTCGGCGGTAGAAGTGTTGTGTGCAAAGAAGTGGAACAACACGTCGTCATATTGGAGGACGAAGCAAAGTTTTTCAAGCTGCTCGAACTGCTCGGTCTTTATCAGGAGTCTGGAAATATCATCGTTTTTGTCGATAAGCAAGAAAATGCAGACATCCTGTTGAAAGAATTGATGAAGGCGTCGTATAGTTGCATGAGTTTACACGGAGGTGAGATAATATTTATTTTTCGCTTATTCTTCGATTACGTTAATTAATTTATTTTTTTATGTTTTTATATCTTGAAATTTATCCACCGATGACATTTTTTTTTTGAACTTTGCTAAGGTCAAAATATAATGCCGAGATATATATTTACTGATTTTTATGGCAAAAATATTTTTTTGTTTTTTAGGCATCGATCAATTCGACAGGGATTCAACTATCATAGATTTTAAAAATGGAAAAGTAAAATTACTAGTCGCCACTTCGGTGGCAGCGAGAGGTTTAGATGTTAAGCAGTTAGTTTTAGTCGTCAATTATGATTGTCCTAATCATTACGAGGATTATGTGCATAGATGCGGTCGTACGGGGAGAGCCGGTAATAAAGGATTCGCATGGACGTTTATTACTCCCGAACAGGGCAGATCGGCCGGTGATGTTATTCGGGCGTTTGAAATGGCCGGAGAGGAACCTCCAGCCGCTCTACGACAATTGTGGGATTCGTATAAAACAAAACAAGAGCAAGAGGGGAAAAAGGTTCACACGGGCGGTGGTTTCCGTGGAAAAGGTGAATAACCGCGATGTTTTAAGTATCAGTACTGAATAATTAAGTACGATTTATTTACAGGGTTTAAATTTGACGAATCCGAAGCGTTGGCTGCAAATGAGCGCAAAAAGTTCCAGAAAGCGGCGTTAGGTCTACAAGACTCTGATGATGAAGATGTGGAGGGCGATCTGGATCAGCAGATAGAAACAATGTTCGCAGCCAAGAAGATAGTAAAAGAAGTAAAGGTTAAGATTGACTTAAAAAATCACAGTCTTGATAGACTGTTTAGGATTGTTTTTTACATGTTTTTTTTTCGTATCAGGTGGCCGGAATTGTTCCAGCTGTTAATACTTCTACCGCAGTTCCCGGAAGCGGTATGAAATTGGAACTCGCGAAGAAACTTGCATCACGTATTCATCTCCAACGAAACTTGGGGTCTGAACATAAGGGCGCTACTCAACAAGCGGCCGAAGCTATACTTAAAGGAGCTCCACAAGCTCACACATATATCACGGTAATATTTTTTTAATTATATTATTGTGATAAATTTGTTATGACCGATTTTTAATTATTTTTTTTTATATAGGCAAAGACAGTGGCTGAACAATTGGCGGCTAAGCTCAATACACGCCTCAATTATCAGCCGCGGGAAGAGGGCGGCACTGCCGGGCCAGGTAGCGCAGGCTCACCCGGAGCTGACGGCACAGTCGGAGGAACGGGAACTACTCCGGGCGGCGAAGAAACATTCCGTAAATACGAACAAGAATTAGAAATAAATGATTTCCCGCAACAAGCAAGGTGGCGAGTCACTAGCAAGGTAACTATGTTTTTATTTGTCGGTAAGATTATGAAAATATTATTGAAAATAATCAAAATGATTATAAGGTCGACGACTCTTAGATTAACAACGATATTATGACAACAACAATGTAATAAAATAATTAATTACGTATTATATAAATATTTTAAATTCCGTTACTTGTTTTTTAATGCGATGATTAATTTGTTGATTTGTTTTTGTTTCGTAGGAAGCTTTGGCTCTTATTAGCGAATATTCGGAAGCTGGTATCACAGTGCGGGGTACTTATGTTCCGACCGGAAAGAGTCCTCCGGAAGGCGAAAGAAAACTGTATCTCGCCATCGAAAGTTCTCAGGAGCTCGCTGTCACTAAAGCAAAATTAGAAATCACCCGACTGATCAAGGAAGAATTACTTGATCTACAATCTTCCGCCCATCACTCGATCAATAAAGCAAGATATAAAGTTGTTTAAGTGTAACTTTTCCAATATTTTTTGTAATATTTTTTGAAATAAATATGAATTTAACATGCCAACAATATTGTGTTAATATTTCATAAAACCAATATCACACTAATTTTAATGAGATATTGCGATCCCAAGAAATCAAAATAACCCCAAATTGAAAAAAACATGTGTATAATATAATTTAAATATATTTCGAGTTCTAATATTATTGCAAATTCTAGATTAGATCAAAATAATTTATCTTACATATATGAATCTCGATTGAAATATCTTTCTCATTCAAATTATTCTAAACAAATAAAAATAGAAGTCGCCATTTTGTTTGCTATGCTAATATCGAATCTTTTTTAATTAGGACATAACAACTTTTCATGCGTCCATCATATTCATACAATTTTTTTTGTATTAATTTTAATTTATTTCTAAGATTATAAATTAATTGTTTTTGCATAGTTACTGAATATTTACATTATCTTGAATATTTATTTATAAAATTATTATTCATCACACTTGTTTTCCAATTTAACTTATCCAAAGACATGCAAATCAGCGATCCATAACAAAAGATGTCTATTGCAAGACAAAAGAATGCCGATATGAAATCATGGCTTTACATCATGAGTGGCCAACCTTTTACATAACATGCGCCATTTTTTCCACGTACTATTTTAGATGCAACATCAACAGTCTAGCACTTTTACTATCTTCTTACGTTAATTATTGGGGTTTTTAAATTGGGATAGGGGTAGGATTTACCTCGCTTAAGAGAGGATAAAGAATGTGAACGTGCTCTGTATGTGGTTTCTCCACTTGCACAGCACGATATTTTTTCTCGCTCGTACTTGCACATGCGCGATGTTTTTTTTCGCTCATATCCAGTACGGAGCGATAAAAAACATCGCACCCGTGCCATATTAAAACAACATTGTTGTTTTTATTTTTTTTCGCAATTAAATAATTAATGTTTAATATCACATTCTGCTCTTTTTTTGCACTGTGGTGAATA
Organism: Philopotamus ludificatus; assembly: GCA_022495035.1. Lineage (NCBI taxonomy): Eukaryota > Metazoa > Arthropoda > Insecta > Trichoptera > Philopotamidae > Philopotamus > Philopotamus ludificatus. The sequence continues at coordinate 77,468 of JAGXCT010036202.1, forward strand.
GAATGAGTGTAGAAAAAGAGAAAAGTAAAAAAATCCCGCGCATAAGATATGCAAAGGGGGTCCACAAAGTAAGTTTCTCTGGAGCCGTTTGCAGAAACAAAATAGAATTTTATGGAAGTATTTATTGTAACAGATACAACAAATGTTCAGCTATCTTTTAATTTATCCGCCCCCGGAATTGACACATTTGTCATACCGTGGGACCAACTTTTGAGTACCGTGTCGTGAAATTCCGCCTAGAGAAACTTACTTTGTGGAAGAACCTTTCATTTTCATAGCCATAGATCTCTAACGGTCAAAATTTAGAAATGCATTTTGTTGTAGACTATTTAATTTATTTGGTGAAACGGAAATTACAGGAAATAGGACCAAAGAATCGGCAATGTGGGACTTGGGTACTCGATGATAGAATGTGCCATCTTCCAATGCACCATGTTTGGTGCATGCGCCATGTGATGAACCCCTGCTTTACATAGATTAATTTAACATGGTAACAGAATACGGTGTCATCATGTTATCAAATGGCGATTATTGTAGGGGTCACCTCGCACTCCCGATTGGAGGTGTATCAGTCTATCATGCGTGGATATATAAACCCAAAATTGCTTCAACGACAGCACTTAGAGTCATCCAACGGACCATGAAGGGTCTAGCGGTATTCTTGTTCTTCGTAGTCGCCTTGGCTTCGGCCAAGGTGGTGGATCGGCACTATGAGACCAAAACCGGTATCATATACATCCTACCGCTTTATCATCTAGTAATAATATACACGAACTAATTAAAAATTGTCGATTTAACAGCTGATCCCGAATTCCTTCAAAAACAAAAAGACATCTTCCAATTGTTCTATCATGTACATCAACCTAATTCTCACACCCAGCAAGTTGCAGCGGGCAAAGAATACAGCATTGAATCGAACATGGAGCATTACTCGGTATTATATAATATTATTATTAATATCTTATATTTCATATTCATTGTATATTTACGAAATTTATTTAATTGCAGAATCCACAAAGCGTGAAGTTCTTTTTGACTCTATACGAACAAGGATTATTGCCGAAAGGTAGAATCTTCTCAATCCTATACACCAGATTGACAGAGGAAGCCGAAGCTCTGTTCAAGGTGATGTACTATGCCAAGGATTATGACACCTTCATCAAGACTTTATACTGGGCCCGCGAGCATGTCAACGAACAAATGTTTGTCTACGCAGCCAGCGTGGCCGTTCTGCATCGTCCAGACACCCAGGGAATGATCCTTCCACCACCATATGAAATCCTTCCGTCATACTTCTTCCCAACTGAAGTCATTGATCAGGCGTACAAAGTCAAGATGCAAGGCCACGGATCCGATCTTTCAGTTCACGTCCACAGCGACGACAAGATTGTGACAATCAGCAGCAATTACTCCGGATGGTATGTCCACCAGAATCCGGAACAAAAATTGTCTTACTTCACCGAGGACATCGGTCTGAATTCTTTCTATTACTACCACCACTTGGACTATCCATTCTGGATGAACGGAGAAGAGTTCGGATTGAAGAAGGACGGCCGCGGTGAAATTTTCTACTTCATCCACAAGCAGTTGTTGGCTCGTTATTACCTCGAAAGGTTATCGCACGGTTTAGGAGAAATCCCAGAATTTTCATGGGACTGGCCAGTGGAAACTGGATACTACCCGTCTCTGAAACACCACAACGGACTGGAATACCCTCATAGACCCAATCACTATGATCTCAGAAAAGACGAATATTTGGGACACTTGACCCAAGTTAAGGACTATGAAAGCCGTATTCGCGAGGCTATCGACCAAGGACACCTCTACAAGGTAACTAATAATAAATTAAAACTCATAAACATGCATAATTTCATATTTAATCGTTTTTACAGCGTGATGGAACTAAAGTCAGCCTTCGCGAACCAAAGAGCATTGAATACCTAGCTAATATTGTAGAATCCAATGATGATTCAGTCAATTTAAGATTATACAGATATCCATTGACAATTTCTAAGATGCTTTTAGGAAACTCACCTAAGCCCCAGACATGGTATTAATTTTTATACTCAACCATCTATTAAATATGAAACGTTTATTGATTGGACTCATTTTTACAGGCATTCGGTTGCTCCTTCAGCTTTGGAACATTTCCAAACTTGCATGCGTGATCCAATATTCTATCAATTGCATAAACGCTCTCATCACTACTTCTCTCAATTCCAAGAATGGCTCACCCCATACACCAAGGAGGAATTGTTATGTCCCGGTGTTAAGATCGAAAGCGTGGAAGTCGACAAACTTGTTACTTACATGGATCATCACGATGTTGACATTACAAACGTCGTACATCAAACGAAGGAAGAAGGTAAATAGTATTTATTTTCGTTTCTAAGTGGGTTTTAAACTGTTTCTAACTGTTTTTCTTTTATTTCAGCCGAAAAGTTGATTGACGATATTGAAATCAGAGTTCGTCAGACTCGTCTCAACCACAAGCCATTCACCGTGAGCGTTAAAGTTGACAGCGAAAAACCAACCAAGGTGGTCTTCAGAACGTTCATCGGTCCGAAATACGATGGTCTCGGAAACATTCTCCGCCTCGACGACAACAGAGACAACTTCATTGAAGTCGACAAATACGTATACGATCGTAAGTCATTAAGCAATAAATTACAATGGTTAGATGAATGAGTTTAATAAATATGTTTTTTTGACTTACAGTGAAATCCGGAAAGAATGTTGTCGAACGCAACTCCAGAGAATTCGCTTGGAGTATTAAAGATTTCACTCCATCCAAGATTCAATACCGTGACATTCTCGAAGCCATCGAAGGAAACAAGGAATTCCACCTGGATATGTCTGAGGCGCATACTGGATTCCCAGACAGACTGGTCTTGCCCAGAGGAAGAAGAGGAGGCATGCCATTCTACGTCTACGTCATCATCTCACCCTACAACCCACCGAAGGTTGCACAAGGAACCGGATACAACAAGGTGGTGTCGGCCGGCGTCGGCTCAGGAGCATACAGAGTTGACAGCCTTTCTCTTGGATATCCATTCGACAGGCCCATCACCGACGAGAACGTGTTCTACACCAACAACATGCACTTCGAGGATGTCGCCATTTTCCACAAGAGGGAGTCGGAAGTCAACACTTCTTCGCAAGAATGAATCACAATTTAGATTAGTAATATAATCGTAAGAATTAATCGACCATTTTATGTATATTGCGGAGATGCGCCGTGGCTAAATTTTTATTGTAAATAAATGGCTTTAATCGAAAACTTCTTTGATAAAAAACTCTTAATATCCAACCCAAAAAAAAAAACAGAAGAATTTTCCAATCTTCGAAGCACTTCTGAATAGTGATTTTCATTATGGCATTTAGATCCTTTAAGAATTCTGACTTTATTGTCGTCATATCATGTTTTATTTTATCTTCGGGAATAGGACTCACAGAGAACCATATAAGGTGAATATGGAGGCCGATGAATCATAAAAATTATGTTTTTGGTCGAAAATTTTTCACATATTCACGTGAAATGCTATCAAAGGCCAAAAAATAAGTAAACATCTGGCATAGCTACAAATGTCAAAATACGTCAGGGCAACGTGTACCAACATAATTATTAATAGTTATATGCGTAGCTATAAACGTTGCCTGATTTTTATTTTAATTTAGAAAAGTTTACATCAATTTCTCCGTGAAAGGTCTGACTAATCGATATATTATCCTATTTTTCAAGGAACTCGTTTATTTGAACAAATTAATGACTTGTCCATGAAAAAAAAAAATTTAAACTCTCTTGAACATTCATTAAATATAATTGCGAGATCCTTAATTTTAATTAAAAGTTATGTAACATTTGATGATACATTAATACATATTAAAGAATTACATACATATGTATATATTTACTGTGCTTAGATTTGCGCGGTAAATAATAATTATCACTCAAAACGGATACAACAATTGAAGATCAGAAAATAAAATTCTGGTTTAGTTGGGATTAAGAAATTGTTCTTTAGGATTAGTTTGAATTTATTGTTGGTAAATCGGGATATGGATGTAATAAAGTAAAATTTGTGATTTTCAGCTACCATTATGCTTAACCTTAACTGTTGTGTTAAATTCCACCGGACCTATTCAGCGGATCTCGCGCTGTCGGATTACCATCTTTTCAGGTCGTTAGAGCAGTGCTTCCCAATTACTTTCATGTCACGGCCCCCTAAATCTGAAAGAATTAATTCCCGCCCCCCAAAAATTTTTTTTTATAGTTTTATTAAGATTATTTGCCCAATGACATTACAGATTATAATACACCTATCCTCAATTTACACGGTAGATAGGTTCACAGAAAACGTGTAAATCGAAATTGTATATTTTTAATGTAAAACCGATGTAAATCGAAAAGTACACAAAAACTATAATTTGATTGTTTTTTTTCAGATTACCCATAAACCGACACAAAAATTATTCTTTAAAATAAAATTATATTCTTTTATTAATTAAACCTTTTCCAAAATAAACCCTTACTTATCGCGTGAGAAACACGGTTGGAGTATATGAATGGCGAAATTTTGTAAATTTTGTTTGAATGTTCTTGCCGCGCTGCATCTATATGTAGATGCCAGTTCACCTAGAGAGTGTCTTGATTTTGGAGATCTTTCAGACCAAAAGCAGCGAGCTTGCTATGAAAATACCTTCTTTCAGATAAGAGAGGATGGTAACTTCTCTTCAATTTTTTGTGTCCTGGCCTTTATTTGTAATAGCGTTATCGAGTGGCATCCGTTTTTTGTGTTTGGTCCTCATATCAAATCATTAAGGCCTTCTCCATGTTGCCATTTGCAGTATATGATGCCTGAGTTGTTAACCGTATTCGTGGTGGTGGCTGCTACACTCTCTTTCTGTTGAGTTTTATTTTTTTAATGGTTCTTATTGTAAGCTAGAACATGCTATGATAATAAAGCATCTATTACTCTTCCATTTTAAAATCAAGATAGACGCCGAATGGCGGAAAGAGACAACCTACCTATGGAATGCACCACCGGTGAAATGCACACCTACAGTGGAGGTACACACACATCTACAGTGGGATGCGCCTTCTGGTGGGAATACACACCTACAGTAAGATTACGCTACCCTACAGTGGGCGCACAGACAAATGAAGTGTTAGTATTATTGAGTTATTTTCAACATTTATTTTCAACTTTTTTTTTAAGAAAACCATTAATAAAAGCGAAAACGTGTAAAAAAATTCCGTGTAAATCGAAGGATAAGGTGTACATAATTTATATTTAAAGCTGAAATCGTTTTAAAACCTTACGCGGTGGGTATTGCTTCACTAGGTACAGTAAAACTTCATTGCACTGGGCCACATTTCTGTGCACGAAATACTAATGTCTTTGTTTCCTAATGATTATTCTTATTTTGTCATTATTTTTTTCTTTTATATTCTTATTTTTTTTTCTTATTTATTCTCGTTTTCTTTTTGTTTCTTATTTTATTAATGGCCCTTGTTTTGCTTCTTATTCCAACCATTTCAAGTCGAGATATTGTTGAGCTCTTTATTTATGTATATCTTGAATATTTTTTAAATGATTAATCTATTCCTTTAGTTGGTATTTGAAAGTTCCTGACAGAAAAGCGCATGCGCTTACATTTGTACTATAGTATATATAAATATGTTTTCACATGTATTATTATTTAACAGACTTAAATATATACATTCCTTAAATATGCTATGTGGAAAAATATTTAAAAATGAATATTTTTACATTGTACTGAATATTTTCGCGGCCCTCGCGAGAAATCCTGCGGCCCCCCAGGGGGCCGCGGCCCACGAAATGGGAAGCACTGGGTTAGAGCATACATTAAGAGGTAAAAAAAAATCTTGGAGAAGTCAAAACGCACTTTGAAAAGTTATTCAGAAGAAAATTGGAGAACTTTTCTAATTATTTGGTTGATTAGTATTTGAGGTAATTTTTAATTAAAAATGTTTTTCGCCAGCAAAAAAAAATATTACTTTTCGGTCCCCCTAATATTGAAAATTCAGAGCGAAAATTGAACAAAGTTTAAGCTTTGGAACATTTTTGGACATCTGGCGATAGGTAATAAAATATCTTAAAAAAATGGTTCGCAACCAAGAATAAACGATCATTTTATATTATTAATATGTCACTTATATGTATATAACATTTAGATAATATTTTATTATATAATTTTGCTTTTGGCTGCTCTCATATATCGAAGATAAATTTAAAACGAAATCAAACCGAGTTTCGCACATAATTGAATATTTACGACTTGATGTACTTTCTTTCAATAGTGTATTTATTCAATTGAAATAACCGAGCGTATTGTTGAAAATTTTTCGTGCGTCACTGCAGTTAAAATCTTGATGTTTTCACGTGAAATAAATACAAAACAATATCGCTGCCAACTAACAATTTGAATGATGAAAGTTTTAATGCCTCAAAAAATATATTATCTCAAATTCCAGCCGTTTCCAATCCCGATCCAAAGAATTTTAACAACATCGATCGGCGATTCTGCGGCGCTACGTCACTGCAAAATGTTTAACAGGTCGTCGCGATGACCACTGATGCTGTCGATGACAGACGTACTATGCCTCAAGCGTTTACAAGTTGTAGCGACCGACGGCTGCTGCTGCCAAAGACAACAGCAGTTAGTTGTTTGCCTCTGCGGCGCACAACCCGAGGAATATTTTCGGGTCGGATCCGAAAGACTGCAAGATTTACTGCTCTGGTTTTATTCATGACCGAGTGAAAACCGCTAGAAAACCATCGTCATACATCGCTCTAGTATCCCGAAAAAGATGGACCACAAATTTTTTCCACGTTCAGTCGATATATTTAGATGCGACGGAGACTCCTCATCTGCTACGCGAACAGCTATAATCCGACAACTGGAATATACATACGTTTATTGTCGACATGTGCTGAATATTAATGGACGCGAGCTTCTATAATTATGCCGAATTTTGCCATAATGCATTCGGAATTTGCACGGAATTCCAATGCTATTTCCGTATAACTCTTTGTGGAGTATATCTATTTCTACGCCAATTTGCGATGGTCAATGACGAAGACCAACCAGCTCCCGTAGGTGGCAATGTAATTATGGAACAGAAACATCGCAACGGATTTATGAGTTTCCGACGAAGACTGATTAATTGCCATCAGTCGTTTACAACATGTACCGCGTTGAATTTATGAGATTTTTTTGACAAAAGACATCGCACCATTGTTGACATTTTTTTCACACGCGGTTAATTATTTTAATTTCGTTAGATGATGGACGTTGACGCGCTCCCGTGTTTATCAATATGTCAATATCCGTCAAAAACGTATGTTTATACATTTTTCTGACATATTCATCGACGAAGACGATATATTGATGTTACGTACATGACGTATGTCATGAAAAATACACAGTTTTTTAATAGAGAATTTTCCCAAAAAAACTCTTTGAACATCACGACGCGCCAAAGATTCGTCGAGCATACACAATATGATGAAAAATTGGTAATTTATCATTATTAAATATTTATCTACGTGTATAATGACGGATATAACACGTTTTCGCGCTATTTGCGTTCAATTTTTACAGTCCCGTTTTATTTCAGTATACCTTTTTTTATTTATCGCAATTTACGGAAAATTATTTAAATAAATTCGCGGCGTTTTTAAATGTCATTACCGACTAAATATGCTGCAAATAAAAAGCATAAATTACTTTAAGGGTTAAATCAATCAATCAAGCAATCGTCTGTTAAAGATCTGGGTATTTTGTTTGATTCTAATTTAAAATTTAAATTTAATTTACATGTATCGGACGTGTGTTTGAGATCATCAAGAATGTTGGGCTTCGTCTTGAGAAATTCTCATCACATACGTAGCACCTTAGTCATACGAGTGCTATACGATGCATTGGTTCGGAGCTTGCTCGAATCATGTTCCATTATATGGGCGCCTTATGACGCCTCGAATTCCCCAGATTAGAGAAAATACAAAAGAAATTTCTTAGGTATCTCTACATGAGGGAGTTTGGATTCTACCAAGTTTATACCCTAGCGCATGGGTACAGGGCTGCCTGGGGTATGTAATCCTCGAAAAAAGAAGGTCGATTTACTTGGCAAAGCACTTCTTCAAGATGTTGGTTGGCACATAACCCCTTGTACGCGAGTTGCCCTTATGGGCGCCAACTCACTACCATCGAGCTCGTTCGCGTGTGCTTTTTCTTCCGCCAAATGCGAGGACAGGTGCTCTCAAGGACTCTCCGGTAACCAGAGCTATCACTCTACTTAACCACTTGGCCGAATATGTGGATTTCATATAACGGACCAACTAATGACGGTTTTTGTTTTTTTTCCTTTTTAACATATAGTACTTTTTATCTTTATTTACACATTATTTCAATATTTTTTACTTTTTTTTATTTTGTTGTTATTTTATATCTTAAATTATGTATTTTGTTTTTTTCACTATTCTATTTATGTTTTAATGCGTGATTGGCGACCTGGGTTATTCTGTAATGCCAATCACGCATTGTCTTTAAAATAAAATAAATAAATAAAATAAATAATAAATAAATAAATACCTTGATGGGAGCTAAGAAATGAAAATATATCTTATTCCTAGATAGATGCCCTCCTCATCCAACAAATTTAACACTGAGTAATATAAAATTAGCCTTTTACCCTTCAAACAAATTTCTACCAAAACTTACAAAATTCCATGGACCTCGGACATTAACGTGATGACATCTGAAGTTATGGATATCGATGATATAGTGGACAGTCGCATTGTCGAAAACTTAACCGACGAAGAACTATCTGAAGAAGAAGAGGTAATAATCCATCCACTTTCAACAAAAGAAGATACTATTAGGCATATTTAGGCCCTTAAAAGCTATTTTACTAGCATTTTTTTTTCTAACCCTCTCTAATTTACGCTTTCCTTTCAAAATAAACGTAAAAACGAGGTTTCACTGTATATATACAGCTTTTAGGTGCAATATGATGAGAGATGACCTTCAGACGCATAAAATAAATGTTATTCCATATTACATTATTGCCTTTTTTGGAAAATGTATATAGTTCTGTAATACGACAATTCAGCGCGGATAAATCGGCGCCGACGATTCCGCCCCGACAATTGCGAAAAACGTAAACGGCGTCACATCATTTTTATAAAATCTGTTTTTTCTTGATCATTAATTATTGTCTTTGTTGTTTTCATGTTTATCTTCAAAATCAACCGAGTGATGTAAAGTTATGCGGAGATTGCACTTTGGAATTCCTCTGGTATTTTGGTTGCGACGACAATGTCGTCTGAGAATCTCAGGTATGATATATGATACGTAACGTTTATTCTTCCTTTTCGTTTGGAATTTAAGAAAATAACAATGATTTCGTTTCAACTCACTAGAATAAATAATTACCGTGATACAGTACACTCCCGATTATTCGGGGTAATGATGACTAGAGACCGCACGGATAATCCGAACTGTTAATATTATTTTCTTTATATTTTTAAGAAATTCTGCGATTTTGTTTTGCTAACAATAATCTTTTAGCAATTTTCTATGTGTTAATATTCGAATCCCAACTGTTTGATGTACTTCAGTAAAGCATCAACAGTATTCAATACTGTGTTGTGACTGATAATTTCTACTTCTTCACTTGCATCCCTATTGCCTTTCTCTCTTGGTTGAGATTGAAAACAATATTAATAATTTATTATTATACAATTTTCAAAACCTTGTAAATTTATCATTAGCTCATATATATCGGATATTTCACTTGTTTGGCACTCGTTAGAAATCAATAAAATCTTTCGACATCTCATAAAATTTTCATCCACGATCGAACAAGTGTTGACTTTATTTTGTAGCAACGTTGAGTTACTCCTTTTATCGTAATATTTTCCCGAATGTAATCAAGTTATCATCTTCGTTACAAAGGAATTCAAGAAAGCCGATACCAGAATGTCGGTTTATTAAAGAAATAGTCATTTGATCAATGGGTTGAATTAAAGAAGTAATATTAGGTGGTAAAAATTGGATGAAAATTTGGATTATCTATAACAGCCACCACAGTTACTTAAAAAAAATGTCACTTTATTTCATTTAGTTTTGTACCAATCTTCAATAAACTTTTACTCTTCCATGCATGTTTCTGGCTAATACTCAACAGAAGGTATTGTATTTCTGCCTCTTAAAATGGTCTTAATTTTATTTATTTATTATACTACGATGGTTATATGGCATAACAGAGAGATTCCATAGAACCATTAACCCATTTAAAGATTCTAAAGATTCTAAGGACGCAAGGGGAATAAGTCTCTTACGTTAATATACCCCCCAGCGCCAAACCACGACATTGGTTAATTTTTTAATATTATTTTAGTTGGATTTATATTATTTGTTTTATAATTATAGCATTTCTAATCACCAAAAGTTTACTTTTGTGATTTCTAGATGCATTGGCATCAACTCCATATTCATCGGAAAGCTTCGATATAGATTCCTCCTATAATCGATATATCAATCTCGTTAATATTCAAAAAAATATTGCTGAAATTTTAAATTTAATTTTAAAAGGAAATACTCATGAAAATGAATCTCATTGTGGTCAATTCCAATAAAAAATCATTGAATTAGGAGATAGCAATGATGAAGATGAGTAATAAAATTATTCTGATGTTAAATATTAGACATCAGACGCTTTTTCGCGCTATAAAACAACTTTTTTTGTAGAGCTCTTTTTAAGTAAAATTATATTAAAATATCATTGAAATAAAGTTTAAACCAGCCTTTCTTATGCCATGACATATATAAACATTTAATCGATCCGTCACGGCGGGTCAAAACCAACGCCGCTGGCCGATGGGGTATTTTTGTATGAAAACTGACCTCAAAAATTTACATTTAATTTTTTTCAATTAAAAATCACTCACGTGTGCGGTTTCACTCATACTTGCACATGCGCGATGTTTTTTCTCCCTAGAATAGAAACGCATATTGTTGTTTTTTTTATATTTCGCAATTGCGGACAATAAATAGATTGGTTATTTATAGTATATATTCTTTAGACATTTTTTAGATAAATACAAAAAGTTTGTGTCATATATGATTTATATTAAAATAGTTATTCGAGAAAAATCAAAAACTGGGGTCCCAAATAGACCCCATCGGCACGGCTAGGTTAAACAAAAGTTTAAAATTTAAAAAAAACATTATTTTTAACGATGAAATGTTATATTACAAAAAGCTTTGTTATTGCTGTCATTACTTAAACATTAAAATCAATGATACATTTTCTAGAGTTGATCGAACTTTTATATGGTAATTAAAAATTATAATAATTAATTTGTAAGGTTTTTTGGTTATATTTATGATTAAAATATACAAGGAATTTTCTTGAATAAAAAAAATAATTTATTTATCAATATTAATATTGCCCCCTTCAAAATAGTCACTGGAATGCAATTTTCGGTATGGGGTTTTGTTTCTTCAGTGAATCTGACTTTATCTCAATAAATGCGTCTTTGTGGACAATATTTTGTATAAATATATTATTTCTATTACTTGAATTATATATTTAAATATATACGTTTTCTTAAGGTTATTACAAATATTTTTTGTGTTTTCTATTTGAAAATTTTCCGTACATGAAAAAGATATAATTGCAGTTTCGATTTGCATAATAATGGCCAACAGCTGATGAATGTAGGCTGCCAAGATTATTAGGAGGATGATGATCATTGTTTTTCAAAGACGAAATGTAGTAGATACGGTTAGCAACTTGAAAAATGTTCTTTCAGCGGCAACAGATGTCCATGAGAATTCTCGTGCTTCCTGAAAACTACCTATTCAATAATTCGATGTCATCTGGTTGTCTTGCAATTGGAAACGCGATTTTCTCGTAACAATGAGTGTCTTTAGCTGGCGACGGCTGAGTCACGCTCGATATGGACAGCCCACGCGGTCGTCCATAAAGTTCACACCTTGGCTCGGGTGTCGCCAAGAGGACGAGGTGAGGATGAATGTGCACAACGCGCCCAACAACTATTTTTTTCACCTCATTTACCCGGTTCTATTTCGATCAAGGCGATTTTATTGTCTCTCTCTCTTTTACCGAAATATACTTTATGATGGTTTACCAAAATGACTGCAGATCGCAGATGTTTACGACGCCGCCAAATGGAAGTGTGTTTACGTCGGCGGGGTATCTGCATGCATTGCGATTTCGCAATACACCAGGCCACGTGTTTCTGAACGTTCGGCTGTCCATGGCTGTCATGCACATGTTTCATAATCGAGCATTGATTTGGACCACTGCCACAATCTGCTCGCATTGTTTAGCATCGATCGCTTATCACGTCCATTCATTCGTCCATTCATAAGCATCTGTTGTTTTATGTCCCATAGTATGCCATTCTGCATTTCCCGCGCGAAAGCTCAACACAACGTTTTCATTCATTCATTAACGACCTGACGCACTGCAATGAGCACAAATGATGCTTGTTGTGCGATAATAAATATATGTTTTTCGTATTTGATAAATGATTCAGATCTCTACATCCGGTCGTGAATAATCGGGGCATATTTTCAGGAGCCGCAGCTACTTTCCGGCGCGCTTATGGCTACATTTTCGGCGGATACAGCCCGTTTCGTCCAATTCTCGAACGGCATGTCCATGGCGTCCTCCACTAACCTATTATATTATATTTTCAGTTTCTGTATTATTTGTGTGTCGGAAAAACATGACTATTGGCTCGCAGTGATGTGCCACGAACTTCCAGAACAATTCTTATTTAAAAGAAATAATTTTAAAATGCAATAAATATTTTTAACATATTTACAATTAGTTATTGTATTGATATTTTGTAAAAATTCTATTATTTGGTTCTAATTTACTGACGTTCTTCTTCATTATCGATAGATCATGAGTAAAGGAGGCGACAGGGGCCTCTTGAATTTTTATAATAATAAGAAATATTTATAACACCAAGATAAGCTAATAAGAAATAAATTAAAATAAGTTTAAATTTGCTTTTTATGTAAATTGATGTGAAGTTAATTATGTTACTAAAATATTAAAATATATATTCGAAGGACCCAAATGTAATGTCGTATTTATTTTATTAAACTAAAACTCATATTTCTTATCATTTATTAAACTTAATTATACAAAATAATTACCGATATTTTCTATGAGCTTTTGCCATCTATTATGTAAATCTAAAATGCCTTTCTAATAAAATTCTGCAGGTTTAGAATCGAAATAGTCTGAAAGGGCTGATTTTATTTCATCTTTTGATTTAAAAAAAACATTTCGTAAATAATGCTCCAATAATCAGATGGAGCCATGTCTGAAGAATAAGCTGGATGCAATAAATCTGTCAAACCTAATGTTGCGACTCTTCTTTATCCTTCAGTAACTCCCAGATACCGCGCCTCATGCGTTTCAAAAAATGCCTTCTTTTTTAATCTTTCCCAATTTTTTCAGGTATCTTCGAGTTGACGACCATTAAGTACCGGCTTGGCTCGATAATTCTTCGATACTAAGAGTCGGGTTTTTTTCAACCTCTTCTTTCAGGGCTGCTTCATTCACTTTGGCTCATTTTTCAAATCAATATTGCCTGATTTAAATTGTTTGAACCATCTTTGACATTTCCTGATGTTTAATGCGTCTCCATAAACATCGCAAATATTTTTTTTTGCCCTCGTTGCGATTTTTTTTGCGTTAATCTGAAACAGCATACAGCTATGCAAATGTTCTTCTGAAAGACACTTCTTAGTCAATATTAAAGGCATATGTAAAAAAAAAAATGTACGCAAACCGAAGATTGGAGACTTCTCACGACACACAACATATTCAAACACGTCTTTTTCAGTCAAAGCACTGAAAAAAACTAATATGAAACTATGCTTTCCGAAAATGCGATATTACATTTGGGTCCATCTAATACATATATACGTATAAATCAGGGATGCACAAACTGGGGCCTGTTTTATATTTTATATTAGCTTGCATGCTGATGGTAAAATCTAACATATCATATCAATATTTTTTAATTGAATATAAAAATTTTTGCGCGCAACTTTTTGTTTTGGACAACAATATCAGCCATCAAACTTCTTTTCTTGAGTTCGATTTTCAGTTTTCGGTCTATCATCAAAATTTTCTCATTGCGCAGCTTTTTCATCTAAATGAGATTATCAGCTTTGAGCTAAGGATTCAAATCTTTCAAAATTATCGAAATTCGGGGCGGATTTACATTATTTTAATTTAATTTTATGCTTTAATATCATTTTTACACGGATCGTATCATCAGTATAAATCAATGGATGCGTATAACATTAATATAAAATTAATGAAACCTTTATTATTTCATTTTTCCGACATTTTTTATTAAAAAATTGATAATAAAAAGAGCATATCAATTAAGAGTGTTATTATTTTTTTATTTTTATTTTTTTTAGATCTGCTGTAGTATACAGCGAGCTTTGTAAGGCTGGGTGGGCGACTTATATAAAGGAGTGTGAAGACTCGGGGTGTTCCAGTGTCTGTAAAATCTTAACGTCTTAGTGACCCTCCGCCACTCACTCTTAATTCCAAAATGGTGAGCTAAAAAAAACGATAAATTTGTGAAAAATTGTGCAGTGGACTTGTGTTTAATTTCACAATATTTAATTTCAGGACTCTGACGATGAACAGAAGATGGCCATCATGCGCAAAGCATTCCAGATGTTTGACACCACCAAGTCTGGATACATTGACGTGTTGAAGATCTCCACCATCCTCAACACCATGGGACAGCTGTTCGACGACAGCGAACTCCAATCCCTCATCGAAGAAAATGATCCAGAAAGTAAATAATAAAACACTGCATATTTGGTACAAATTCTTGAAATAAAATCAACCTCGATACGTCGCTCTATATATAAGATTTATCGGTAACACCATCCCGGAATCTTGCACATCTATTTCGGGCGTGATTTACACGGATCCGTGTAATCCGAGGTGACGGACCGTGCAAATGTTCCCGCGAGTTATGCGTTAATAATATCTGGCAATTTTCTATAGGAATCTTTCGAAAATGCTGGCACTCTGCCCGATACGTGTGATAATTTAATTGACTCTATCAAAGTTATGAGATAATTTACAATTTTTTTTAACAAAAAAATATCTTGGTATTTGCCAGATTTTCAAAATATGGTAAATTGAGGTCGACTTTAATGGATGAAACATAATCGGCTAAAAAGCTTTTTATATATAGATTATATTATAACGGATTCTGAGAATTATAATGATTATTTTTAGGTACCGGAAAAGTCAACTTTGATGGATTCTGCAACATTGCTGCCCATTTCCTAGAAGAGGAAGATGCTGAAGCTATGCAGCAGGAACTCAAAGAAGCCTTCAGGTAATACTAATAAAATCATTTTATACTTTTTATGTATTTATTATGATTTAATATTAATAATTATGTTGATAGGTTGTACGATCGTGAAGGTAACGGATACATCACCACCTCAACATTGAAAGAAATCTTGGGAGCCCTCGATGACAAGTTGAGCAGCACTGACTTGGATGGAATCATTGCTGAAATTGATACTGACGGTTCCGGAACTGTTGACTTTGATGGTTGGTGATCACTCATTTTAAATATAAACCATAATTATTATACCATCATATTAATTTATATTTAATTTATGTTACAGAATTCATGGAGATGATGACTGGTGATTAAAATCACAACACATTATTTAATATTAAGATTATATTTTGGATATTTCATATTTAAAAAATCATTTGTTATTTGTTGATTCGTGATGTCAAACATACGTGTTATTTATTTAAATAAAAAAAATCATTCTTCGTCTAGTCATCTTTTGTAATTTATAACAAATTCAATATTTATTGTAAATATTTTTTTAGAAACTTAATTTTAATGTTTTCATACATCATAATAATAAAATACATTTTTTGACACTACAAAGCACGTTTTTATTTTAATTATTGTTATGAAAAACAATTTATTACAGTGGTGATGATTGTCACATCAATTGTTTTTAATCAACTGTGGCCGTATTTAATAAAGTTCAATCATATATGTTGCAAATAAAAAAGCTTAAAAATCCCTGGGTTATGTAATTGCGTGTGTAAAAATAAAATATTATCGGCTTTTTTTAAATAGCAATCGTTTGTTTTGTTGCCGTCCTCTTTTAACGTATTTCGTCTCGGTCGCACCACAGCGACCTTTTACCGCCGTTTTTCGCTCGACAAATTTTAACAAAAAATAGCAATGATGTTTTGTTTTATTTCCGTCCGATGTGTTGACGATTCTCCAATGCTCATGTTATATAATTAAAGTTATCGAAAATGAAAACATTTTTAGATTTTAAATTGATTATTTTTATTATTTTCTTGGTTCGACATCACTGTATTAAAATATGTACAGTTAATTTTTTGCAGATTATGAATATATTTGGCGAATTAGATCACTCTGTAATGCCAATCATGTATTATCTTTAAATTATTAATTAATACGACTTCCTAACACTTTGGCACAGGACAAATGTCGTTTGGGCGCAATCGTCGCTGGGCACTTCGGGGCGGAATCGTCGTTGCCGATTTGTTCCCCGTCAAATTGTCGTTTAACTGGGTATACATATGTACAGTGGGGCGATGACAGTGTCTGACACCTGTGTGCAGAACTTAAATTGAGAGCTCTATACCCTTCCCTCACCAGTAAAAATGAATTAGGAATTTTTAATCGAAATTTATTCGATTTTATGAATTTTTAATCAGTTGCTATTTAATATTTTTAATTTTTTCCCCTCTTGGCGGCTTTCGGCGCTTCTAATCCTCCGTGCGCCGCACAATCTGACCATAGAGACCAGGGGTAAGCAATCCGCGGCCCGCCACACTTTCTCGTGCGGCCCTTTTTAAGATTTTACATGTTGATTGAAAGCGTGTCGTCCATATACCTGCAAATATATATCAATTAATAACAAAGAAACAATGCCAAATTTGTCATTAACCTAGCTGTGCCGATGGGGTCTATTTGGGACTCCTAGTTTTTGATTTTTCTCGAATGAATCCTACGTATTATAAACTATTTGTATTTGTTTTTGTTTAAGTCTAAAAAATAAATATTATAAATAATCATTGATTTTATTGTCCGCATTTGCGAAAAATAATAAAAATAACAATATTCGCTTCTGTAGCCACGAGCCCGATGTATTTTTTAACGATGTGGCAAGTGCGAGTGAAACGTATACTAGTGTCACGTGCCACGAGAAATGGCGGTCGGTCTATCGTTGGCATGTCCTCAGTGTGCGGCGGGACATCGTCAGGTGCGCGCGTCATTTACGCGTTATATTGATTAGTTAAAATATCCACTAAATTATGAAGTGTATTATAAATAACTATTAAAAAGACAAAATTTATCAATATCTTAACTTGAAATGCTTGGGGTCTATTTTCCCTTATAAATAGACCCGATTTGGACAACGCCGTTGGTTTTAAGTTTGAGTAAAATATTTTATTGATAAAAAAAAATTATAAACATTAGTGTTTAAGAAGAACGTAAAATATGCCTTAAAACCCCTCATTTAAATAATGATCAAACTGCACGGTATTTATTCCAATTAGCCAAAAGCTAACAGACAAAAATAACAGATCTTTTGCAAAAAGTAGAGCATAGAATTCAAGATGCTATTGAAAAAATCTCGGCTAATATTTAAATATATAGGAAACCCTCATATAACACGAAATCCAATAACATGGTTTCGCTATAACACAAAAAAAAAAAATTTTTTTATCAATATTTTATCAATATCTTGACTAGAAATGCTTGTATTTTATAATTTATAATGGAAAATAGACCCCCTTCGGACGACGCGGTTGGTTTCGAGCCGCCGTGACGTATTGTATTTCATTAATGAGTGTTTTTTTCAGTATTTATTTTATAATAGTTTATTTTGGTAATAAAGAGATAATTTGAGTTCATAACTCAGTGTTTGTATTATCATAATTTTCTTACGTGCGTCTAGCTGGTCCGTTGTAAATAAAGGTTGCTCACCCCTGATATAGACGCATATGTATTTTTCTTGTGTTGGTTATATGTTAGCTATTGGTCTTTGGGTGTTATTGTTTATATTTTCATTGTAATCCTAATAACACATGAGGCAATATAGTAAAAGTTCCTGAATAATTATTTGACTTTTATTTATTAATTGTAAAAATGCTACATTCATCTTTCATTTATTATTGCGATATAATAAAAATTTGTAAACATTATATCGTATCATTCATATGTGTAGTATCTATAAAACGGTATCAGGATTATAGAAGTCTTTAGTCATGAATTTTTGGTCCATGAAGTCCCGCATGCCGCTTTCCATGAAACTCTTGTCTACGTAGCTGTGAACGTTGGAATCCACATAACTCTTGTCCACGAAGTCACGAGCGCCGGTATCCATGAATTTATCACCGACGGTGTAAAAATGTTCAGAGCTTTTGTGGTGGATCAAGACATCCTTGAAGAACATATTGTCGGTGAAGAATTCGCTCTTGACGATGCGTCTATCGAACGGATATCCCAAAGCTTCCTTGCTGATATATCTGGCGCCGCTGCCGATTCCGGCGCTCATGAAGTGGTTGAAGTTGTCGGCGAATGGCACAACGGGTTTGGTGTATGGGGTGACCATGACGAAGAACATGAACGGCATACCATTTTCGGTACCCTTCGGGAGGATGAGTCTGTCTGGGAAGCCGGTATGGGCTTCGCTCATGTCCAATATGAATTCTGTGTTGCTGGTCAAAGAACTGTCGATGTGTTTAAGTAGATCACGGGTCATCGTGCGGTCCTTGACCGACACCATGAAGTCCCTGGAGTTGCGCACGATGACGTTTTTGCCGGTCTTCAATGTGTACATGAATGTGTCCAACTCGAAGAAGTTGATTCTATTTTCGTTGATGTCGATCAGGCGATTCATGCTGTCGTACTTAGGTCCCAAGAAGATTCTTACAATAGAATCCGAGCCCTTGTCTGAGTTGATGTCGATTTTAACATTGAATTCTACGTGATTGAGACGAGGCTGTCTAACGACATACATGAAATCGTCGGTCTTGCGGTTGACTTCTTCTTCTTTGCGGTAGAGGGCGTTGCCAACGTCAATATTGAAATAGTCAAAGAAAGTGACGAGCTTATCGACGGTGACATCTTCGACCTTAACTCCGAGGAAGTTCAGCTGCTCGCGGCTATAGAACGGAAGAGTGTTCTTGAAGACGATGGCGTAGTGGATGACGCGTTGGTAGATCTGATAGAACATCGGATCGCGCATGGCTGTTTCGTATACTTCTAATACAGCTGGAACATCGTAGAAGCTGAAAATATTAACAAATTAATAAAAAAAAAAACACATTTTGAATGCTTATTCAATCGTATGTCATTAAATTCGACGTACTCTGAGATGGGATCCAAAGAGTTTCCGACCAATCCCTTAATGATCAATCCCAAATATCTGTAGAAACGATTGTTGGGAGAATCTACATTTCCTTGGATGATATTTCCTAGTATATCGATATCTTTAGGTTTAGTCAAGCTCACAAACGCTCCATCCTTCTGTTTATTAGAAAATAATATTAATGTATGTTTTTTTTCTTCATATTTTTAAAATCAAAAAACTTACACCAAGTACGAATCCTCTGTAGGCAGCGTCGCGGATATGCCTTTCGTAATCTTCGATTTCTTGAAGATCATATACATGATCTATGGTGTCGACATTGTAGTAGTTTGGTCTCGATGGGAATGCAAGACCGTTGCCGAATTTCAGATTTGACAGGAATCCGGTCTTGATTGGCAATTTCCATGAGAATTTAGGTATTTCACCCAAGCCATTAGACAATCTTTCCATGTAGTAACGTGCAAGTATCTGTTGATAGAAATAATAGAACATTTCTCCGCGTCTATCGTTGTTTAAACCGTAATCGGAGCCTCCCATCCAGAATGGATAATCGGCGTGGAAGTAGAAGTAGTAGCTGTTAAGACCTATGTCTTCCATGAAATAGCTTATCTTGGTTTCTTCATTTATTGATTGATACGCTCCCGTGTAGTTGGTGGTGATGTAGAAGGTCTTGTCGACCTTATCGACGCCATAGTATTTTGCAAGCTTTTGGTCATAGACGGTCCCTTGGATCTTTAACCTATATGCGGTCTCGAGGGCCATTGAATTGATGAAGAAGTATGGGTAGATTTCATATGGAGCGGGCAAGACGAATCCTCTGGTATCCGGGCGATGGAGAATGGCTACGGTCAAAGAGTAAACAAACATGCCTTCGTTGACGTTTTCGCGGGCCCAGCACGCTGTGTTGTAGAATGTGGTGAAGTCCTTCGCATAATAGAACAAGTGGAATAGACTTATGGCTTGTTTCCTATGGAAATGGTTGGCAATTGAGAAAATCTTTCCACGATTCAACAGCAAGTTGGTCCTCACGAAGAAATTGTAGAAGTCGTCGACAACTTTATCTTTCTAAAATTAAACGAAACGATCTATAAATGCTACAATTATGGTTTTAGAAAAGAATATGCATTATAACTTACCACGAACATATTTTTATGTTCCAAAAAGTTCCAGTTGTGTGCGATATGGACTTGATCATCGTAGAAGTTCTTTGTGGTGACATGATTCAACAATCGCAATATGTTCTTTTGCCTCAACAAAAACTCCTTAGTTGCTAAAAAAAATAATTTTAAATGTAATTTAGATAATCGAATATTATATACTGTTATATTTCAATCAATTTACCTGGCCTAGGGCCATGCTCCCCTAAGAAGCTGCAGCTCACCGCCGCCAGGCACAACGTCAAGAAGATAAACAAGAACTTCATGGTGACTGTTGTACAAGTGCTCTTCAATTAGAGTTTCATACCTTATATACTCATTCTGAAGACGATAACTTTATCATTGTATTATATTTTAACCAATTAATTGTAAACTGATTGCTGGGATCAAAAAAGCAAAGTTGAAAATATTTTTTAACGTGGTACAAACATTGATAATTTTTACAATAGTCAATATAATTACAGTGAAGCGCAACCAATGGGACACGTGAATGCTAAGACAAGGCGCAAATTATGCGATTAATAATTTTTCAATTGTATCCCCGAACATTTATCGTATTCCTGCATTCTTCGTCTTTTCTACGATTCCTTATAAACTATAGATCAATAATCCTCAGTATATTTAAATAATAATATAAGCTTTTGCTCATATGAAGTGAATAAAATTATTTTATATTTAAAGTCATTATCTACGGGATTTTATTTGCAAATGTATAGATAGATTGATAAATGGTTGCCTAGCCCTGCTCATTAATATGTATTGTCATTTTCCAATTGTTTTTAGCAATCATTTTATTAATTGATTATCGATTAACTAAACAATTACCATGTTAATTGGAAATTAATTCATTTTGTTAATAGTTGGAAATTAAAATTGATACTTTAACACCTTATCGCTATTCAATAAAGTCAAATATATAATCTGCGCTGTTGACATGCAGGTAGTAATGTCACAGGTCAAAATATGATTATTATAAAAAAAAAAAATTGCTGTGATACAATATTTATTTTTGAATATAAGATATTATATAAATATTTATCTTTATCATTCATTTATTAGCTGTTGTGTTTTTATTTATCTCGTTTTTATTTATTTTTTATTACTGGTTCAGTGAGAAAACATTGAAAAAGTTCAATAGTATAAAACAGCTTAATGCTGAATTTAGATATTTAATTATAGAGGATTAGAGAATACGTAATGAATTCTACTTTAAGCTAATTATATATAATGAAAGAAGCTATTTTTCAGAAAATCGATTATAAACTAATACCCAGCTATAAGATTTGTTTTACTTTTAGCCCTACACTTTCTCTATTCTGAAATATCGCTCGTATTTATTGTTCATATATTATAATTTAAAATAAATTATAAGTAGTAATTTTGTTACGTAAGATATCTCTAGAATTTCGATACAGTGAAAATTTTATTATTATACTTATTAAAATTATAAACACTCAATAATAGTTGAGAATAAAAACTTGTAACTGAGATTTATGTAAAAATCAGCTTATACACATATTCTCTGGGCTTTCGGGATTTTTTGTGCATATTTATTTGTTATACGTTTTCGATTGGGTTTATATCTAGAGATTGGCCAATGCAAAATATGGAGACTTTGATATTCTTTCCGGAAGGTTGTTGTAATAGGATAAGCCCATCTTCTAAAAATCAATTTTTCGGAATTTGAATTTCTATCACAGAAAATTAAATCTGATTTTTCCCCATGTCAAATTGCACCCCAAACCATCACACTTATTCCCCTAAATTTCAGAATACTATGGAAAAAAATATCCTCTGTCTAATTAGTCTGCAGAATGTATTTACACCCATACTCGTCCACTATAACTAAATTGGTAGTATCGGATTTGCTCGGAAAAAATACCTGTTTCTAAAAGTCTTCCCTTATAGTTTTTAACAGTTTAGGCCCAATTGTATCAGGGTTGGTTGGCTGGTACTTCGGTAAAAGGAATATTTTTTATTGTAACTCCTTTGTGAAGCTCAATACTATGGAGATCCTTTTGCACTATTTTTTTAATAGATTCATCATCTGTACGACCTAATCTACGATTTTTTTATGTTACCAACCACTATTTGTAGCATCTATATTTTTCTGCCTGAGGGCCCTGGAGAATAATACGCGATCCTGAGATTCTTCTATCAATGGCTAAGTACTAGCAGAGACGCATACGTCTCAACCCCAAAGCCAAAACTGCGATGGTTGTCCTCTGAAATAATTTACAGTCGATAATGGGATGTTTAATTTGACAGAGATATCGCATTAGCTTATAAAGCGCGATTAAATGACCGATAATACGGTAACGGATGCAGTTATCAATCTCAGGCGATTCAGAACCTTTCGGAAATGCAACTGATTATTAATTATAGTCGAACAAGGATCTGGCTACCTGAAACAATTGTTCCTAAGTCTGCCATGTTAGAGTTGGAGCCACCAGATACAACTGAAGTCACAAAGGCGATTTATTTTCGCGCGACTATTTACTTCCGACACTCTAGTGTACAAATATGTATAAAGATTATAAAAATACGAAAAGAAAGTAAACAATAATAAGTAATAAAAATGGTTTACCATTGTCAGACAAATTGTAAACTAAAAAAAATACCAACAAGAAAAACTCGGTGATTTTTTAGGAGAATTTTGCTTCTAACGCAATTATGAAACAAATTTTAGCTATACTCGCATGCACATATTAATATAAGACTACTCCTGGATTTAAAGCATCCAAGGATCGTCTAGTTCTTCTCTTCTTCTCGGCGGAAATGCATTTGAAGAATTAATATTGAAAACGTTATTGATTTATCGATCAGAAACTCATTGTGCCATGAAAAGTTATTCTAAAAACCATTTACCAGTTTTTTAGCGAAATAATCGCTAAGCATGGATGACCCAAAACTTATTTATGGAATGGTTTCAATTTTTTTCCGGCCAGCAATAAAAAATATTGCGAAGATATTGAAGTTGAACCTCGAGCCCTTCTGGTGTTGGACAATGCGCCGGGACATCCTCTGAAACTTGAGTCACTGTGCACTGATTTTCTAGTCGAAGTGCTATTTTTTCCCCCCAAATACTACTTTTATCTTACAACTTATGGATCAAGGCACAATAGCAGTTTCAAAGCCTATTTTTTAAGAAAAACGTTGCACCAACTCATTGAAGAAACTGATGGAGGTGATAAAGATGCCATGCAAGTTTGGTGGAAACAATTTAATAATTTAATGACCCATAAAATCATATACTCAACATTTATGACGATTTATTACAAATTATAAAAAACATGTCTTTAGGATTCTATGAAAAATAAATTAGCATAAAACAATCATTGCGAAAATGCAGTTAAAATAATTTTAAAAGATGAAAGATTAATATGAAAATATTTCATATATACGATCAATTGTTGCATAGTTACAGAGAGTTTTTCAATAATATTATCACGCAAAAACAAATACATTATGATAAAAAATAAAATAATATAAATCATTGTCATTATGAAATATTCGAATATAATCGCTTTAATTATATTTTTTTAACA
This sequence comes from Philopotamus ludificatus, assembly GCA_022495035.1. NCBI lineage: Eukaryota > Metazoa > Arthropoda > Insecta > Trichoptera > Philopotamidae > Philopotamus > Philopotamus ludificatus. The sequence goes on from JAGXCT010036202.1 coordinate 101,679, forward strand.
TTGTATTGTTGACAACAATGTTAAAAATATCTGCATTCATTTATTACATAATATTATTAAAATATTACATAACAATATTGATACGTGTATGTTTTATAATGAAAAAATCACACGATACTAGAATAAATTAAAATTAAAGTACTGAATAATTTGCATATATGTATATATTTATTTCCCATAAAAATATCTACGTGTCACAATAATTTACACATACATACTTATAATTAGATTCCAGTATATTCTTAAATTTTAACACGTATAAGAAAAATAATTGGATAATTATGATATTTATTTTGTACACACAGAGTATTTTAGCAATAGTTGGTCTAATGAATCAGGAAGGTAAAATAAATGTTTTTAAAAATTACGATATTCAAAAATAAAGCAACAATTTATCAAATCCGATTAAGAAAACGTGGACATTCTCGACAAATGTCCGATTACAATTTGATTTTAATATTTTACCTCCCTAATATTTAATAAATACATACACAAATATATTATAATAATATTAATTGGCCATAAACATTTTAATGTATAACATATTATTAAGTAATCATCAAAAATTATAATCGATTTTTTTTGTACACAGAGATCAATAGTGTTATAGGAGGGATAGTTAATTCAGGATCATTCTTAACGCTAGATATATATTTTGACTATTTGAAAAAAATTGACGCTGTCAATGTATTGTATAGAGTTTCAATGATGGAAGTAATTAGTAAGATCAGTTAAAGATTATTATACGAAATTAAGCATTGTCTTCGTTTTAAACATGAATATATTTTTTTATAATCAAGTTGCTTAGATGCTAAGTGCATGCCATTGCTGGACTTGTTCCATTGGATTTGCCAGAGCTGCGTTCCAGTGCTCGAGCGCTTTTCCTCTAGCGAACATGAAAGAGCCAAGAACGAATTTTCCAATAACTTTATCTGAAAATTAATTTAATTATATTTTGATAATATATTGAGTTCGTTATAAATACTGATCGATCGATAGATACCTCTAGAGCATTTAGCTCCGGCCTGCAATACGTGGAGAGTGATACAAGCCAGAGGCAATCCTGTGGCCGGAAGCCGGAAATGAAAACACTCGCTAATGGCTGCCTCGCCCTCTGCGGAAGCTGGTGTCCAACGGCTTCGTTTACTCTTCACTGCTCTGTACTGTTGATTCATTGTCACACGAACATAAACCTGTCTACGTTCGCCTTTTACCTGAAAAATTAACAAAAAAATATTTAAATTTTACGATGTTTAATAAAAAAAATAAAAAATAAGCGGCATTTTCATTTTTTTTAAGAAAAATAATTATTTATTTATCCAGAAATCACGAAACTACGGCACGTGGGTAGGATAAAGCCCGTCAAAGACTTTCATCCTACGCTACAGTCAGTATGACTCAGTATGACTGCGCCGAGTCGCAGTGCCACCCGGCGCTTAGCGGCGAGACCTCCCCCCGCACCCCGCTACCGACCCGCGTTCATTCAATACACGACGCCGGAAGCGCTGACGAGCAGACAGCGCTATTGCACTACATCACGTAGGCAGCGAATAGATTAATAAAAATATAATATATTTATATTTATTAATGTATAAAAAATATTTTTTATCAATATGGACGAACCGCTCCTGCTTCTTTGTGTTTGGTTTGGATATTTTTTTTACAACTGAAGTTAATTGTCCCCAATTAGAAAGATTGAAGGCAAAACTCTTTAAAAATGCACACAGAAAAACATCAAGGGTTAGATTTGGAATTTCTATATTGTTAAAAAAAAGCAAATAGGGAAAACGTAAATTCAGGGGTAGAATCGCGGTACTAAATTCAGTGGAACCCGTTTTTTACGTTTTTAAAGGAAACTGATAAAAAATGTATATATGTATATTTAAAAATAATTAATTCCTTAACTTAAGGGTGCATTTGATTTGCAAAAGGGTGCATTTGATTTGTAAAAGGATGCATTTGATTTGTAAAAGGATGTATTCGATTTGCAAATGGGTGTATTTGAAGTAAAAACTGTAGTATTTGTTAAAATATTTTTTTCATGGTAAAAAATTGTCAGTAGTTTTCGGTTTTTTATTCTTTTAAAACGTCGTCGTTTTATGTTTTTGTCTTCATTGAAAATAGGAATATATCGCAATGCTAAAACGCATGTCTCGGGAATATGGAAAATGTGGAAATCAACTCAGCCGAGCTGAGGTGATTTCCCCATTTTCTAGTATAAATTAATTTCTCAGCTTTACCGAAATTCAGACAAATTTGCTTCGAATAATTTGCCGATTTTGTATGTATTCCCTTATTTTTGATAAAAACTCGTGCTTTCAAATTTTCATCTTTATGAATAAGACGAATTCAAAAGGCCTACGTCTCACCAATACAAAAGTCGAGGCATCATAACCGTGTTATTTTTAGCCAAAAATTCAGTCCACATTTTCTTTTATTTTCATTAAAGATGACTTAATAAATCAATACTAGAAACTTAATATAGCTACAAATTTTTCCCTTTTTGGCCATTAACGTCACGATATGCCAGAAACAAGTGTACCAAGAAAACAATTTTTTTTACCAATTTTGTATATTAATTTAAGATAAATTAAAAATATTTACCTTCAGACGTCGTCCTTCAATAACAGTGACTGTAAGTCGATTCAGATTTTCATTATACAGCAAGGACACTAACATTTCTCCAAGATCGGAAGTCGGTTCTTGTGGATCCTGCGAAATAAAATATAATTTAACATTTATTTAAAATAAATATATATATATAAAAATATTAACCTTTTCTAAATCGAGTTTATAAACATGAGCCTCTCCATTTTCAGTTTCTTCCTCGGGCAATGCAGCTAATGGAAATATGACATGTCCCAGTGTTTGTCTAGCTTTAGGTCTTCCGCCATCTACCACTGTCATCTTTAATATCAGCTCCTGTATGCCTTTAGCAGATATCTACAAAATTGAATACAATTAATATCGGTGTAATTAATTTCAGCTATTAAACAAAGGGCCAAAATTACAATTATACATTTAAATATATTATTTTGAAACGGAATGTTCAACTGATTAATAGCATAATTGAAATTTATTTGCAACGCAATCATATTTAATTAATTGTATACGCAACGTTGATTTAATTAAATTAATTATTACCTGAAAAACGAACGTTTCTTCGAAAAATGGATTGCATGTCTTCTTTTTTTGTTTGGATTGCAGTGTCCGACGTTCGTCTGGCATCAATTGCAGCCTGTTATTCATATGAAAATGTATATTAATAAATCTATAGGGATTCATTGCCACACCCATGAGTTTCAAATTCGTTCACATGCATATTAAGTAATCAGAAAATTAATCCTAATTCATATAGAGATATTAAAGGATGTGACGGATATTAATTATGTAATTACCTGACAAACGGATCGCATGTGTTTATGGAGGCTATGGTGCGTGATGGCAGATTTTTTGCTTTCACCAGGGTCACCAAGAGCTTTTCAGAGCTGCTCTCATAACGCAGACTGAACCACAGCCGACCCTGAAATTTATTTTTTCACGTTTATAAATTCAAATACAGTGCATAAATTATGATGGTGAATAAATTTAGCATATTAAAGCGTAAACAACATTAATCTCAATACTAAACGTGTATATTTAATACCAATCAATACATTAACGATTATATTAAATACTAGTTTAATAATAATTAATATAAAACAGTGTTTAATTTATTTACATGGTGTATTTATTTAATATTTTTGTATATTAAATAAGCGAAAAATCGCTCAGAATTTAGGTAAATTGTTATTTTTGCCTCCATAATTCAATTGGGATCTATTTAATTTTAATCATAATATATGTAAATCCTTTTCTGAAATAAGTATTTAGTAAATTCTAATTTAATGCCAACAATTATAATCTATTATCCGACTTTTGGGTCGAAATAACATTTTTATCATATTTTTGAAGGTAAAATCTTTTTTAATATTGTTTGTAAGAAATTATAATAGAATTATGTTTGGACCAATTAAATAAAAGCAGTAAAATAATCTCAATAAATCCAAAGCAGAAAGAAACAAGAAATATTTTAAGCAACTCGCAAAATTTAGTTGTGCTAACTGGATTTATATAAACCTATTTTTCTGCGGTGGATAGGGATCGCATAAAATAAAATATTTTTTTTTGTACGGTGAGATAAGCACCCATCAATTTTCGCTTAAAGTTAATCGTTTCTTAGTGCTTCAAGGATTTGTAAGCACTTTGAAGGACGGTAATTAACTAATGTGAAAATAGTGCAGCGATGGCGAACCTATGGCCCGCGTGTCATTGACTCACAAAGCCTTTTGACTTACGCGTTTGTTTTATAAATTAATTTTTTCTCATAACTTTTTAATCGGGTTGTCAACATATTTGAAAAAATGAAGAACTTTTTGATTAAAAAATACAATGGTTTTTGTATGAATTTAATAATAAAAATTAGTTAAATGATTAAATGTTCTTATTTGACATCACTAGAGATTTGGAAATGAAAATCCTTCGTCTTTTTAAGTGATAACAACAAAAACTAGAACGTAGAAAAACTTTAAAAACAAAAAAAAATCTTTCGGTTATTCATAAACCGCACAAAAAAATCTAAAAAATTTAAAAAACCCCTAATTTTAATAAAAAAAAATCCCAAAAGGCCTAAATTGAATAACAGGTATTTTTTAAATCTTTTTATTAAAAGTTGTTTTACCAAAAACAGTAGAATAATTTATTTAAACAATTATCAATAATGAAAAATAATCATACCACGTGTCCTTCGGGCCAGATTAGGTCATCGTCTAAGAAATTTTCTTGATACAGCGCCGGATCAATGACTCCTAATTCAGAAGAAGCAGCTGTACATAAAAAAAATAATAAAATGTTAAAAACACATTTCAAAAATAAACGAGGGCCATATTTTCATATTAAATTTTTAAAATATTCATTAAGGTATGCTATTATTTTTTGACCTTGAAAAAATACATGTACTTTTTAAATAGGTTGACTTACTGAAAGAGTTGGAGCGCTGCTGGGGGCGAATGGGGGCCAAGGTGTCCTCGGGTTCGGGCTCAGTCCCCGACCCCACATTTAGTTCGTTCAAGGAGCTGGATCGCGGTGAAGGCAGAGAAAAACTGATCTCTTTTGTTCTTAAAAATAAATATATAATAAAATTATTTACAACAACAATAATACGTAAACATTGGCCTCATATAATTACAGCTTCCAGCGATGAATAAAACATTTTCGGCACAATTTAAATCTAATATATTTTTGTGAGGCGCATTATTATGTTGATTTCTGTTGGTAAAGTTAATGGTTTTGTCAGGTTCACAATGAAATATTCATGACCGTGCGTATTACTTTATAGGATTTTACGGCCAAAATTATGCTGTAATTCGACTTGGAATGAAAACTCTGTGTGTTGACTTACAGAAACTGAGGAGCTTGTCCATTCTGCGCAGGGTATACCAAGATGGAGGGTGGGGACACTTCCTGGGAGCCAAGCGGAGATTTTGTCCTGAAAACTCTCTTCACCATGAAGACCAAAAGACAAAGCATGCCCAAGCAAATGCTGATCGCTAAGAACATGGGATCTGTACATTAAAAAAAAACATTAAAATATTATATAATAATAAAAATCTTTATATTAATGCTCCATTGCATTACATTTTTCTGGGGAAAAAATATTTTTCCGCCAGTTCCGTTTATTTACAATTCACCGGTCACGTTTCCGGTGCCATTTCTATGGAAATGACAGATGTGCAATTTAAAAACTGTCATACATAATTTCATTGTCGCAAACATTTTCTGTAATAACATAAGGATATTTTCACTTTGTTATTTTTGCGATTTCCCCATTGCATATACGTAATATAAAATCATAGAATATGAAACGAAAAACATATCCCGAATATTTGAATAACAATATAATCGATAGTTTTATATCGACTGGAACGGGAATACTAAGGACGAAATCAGACCTTATCCCTAATACCCAAACGACCCTTAAATCATTTCGCGGTCTCAACGTTTTCGTATACAATTTCGCAAGCATTATTTTTTCATCCTAGAAATATAATATCTGGACTGAGGCGATCTGAAAGTGAAACCATTAATCACTCCGGATATGCCAGAAGTAATTTAGGGATTCATTATCAACAGATCCTCGAAATGGAATTTATATTGGGGCTCAGATCAACTAGTAATTTTTTTAACAACAAATTACATTTGAGAAATTTGCATCATAAATCATACGTCCATTTATTTTTTTGCGAATTTTCTCTACAGATAAGACAGTGTATAAAATATATTTAATGAAACAAGAAAAAAAAATTCGAGGAAAATTCACTGCCAGCGTAAATTTACGTGCGTTGAGATGAGTAATTATATAGTAGGGGGACCGAAAAGTAATCAAAATTTCTTCGATGAGCTCATTCACATAGAGTCTAGACACGGTTCCACAAACACGATTTTTTATTACGTTTAAGGTATGGTTGTACATTTTATTTTCAATTAAATCTTTTTTTTACCATTGGAAAAGATCTCAAGGTCAACAATAGAAGAAGCAGACTTACGTCATTGTATTCTATTTTTGTTCGATCAAGGAATGAAGGCAAACGAAGCAGTGAAAAAATACCGATATTTACGGGGATATTTTGAAACTAAACAAGTGTCATCGGTAGTTTAAAAAGTTTAAAAATGGAAATAGGAATCTCAAAGTTATCGCACGAAAAGGACGACCCTAAGAATTAGACGATAATATCCTGAAGGCGATGTTGGATTAAGATCCTCAACGAACAATTGAGGATTTATCATTGGGTATTGGCTGTCCATTGTCTACCGTTCAGGATCATGAAACTTGGACAGGCAAGGAATTTGGGTTTTCCTTAAATTGACGGAAACGTCGCTTGATCCATTTGCGCATCTCTTTTGTCTCGGTATGAAGTCAGTCGGTTTTGCGGCGAGAAAAGTGGGTGCTATACAATAATCCTGTATGAAAAATACAATTCTTCCGGAGAAGTATCTGTTCCGACTCCTCGATCATCACCAACGATAAAGAAGGTCCTTGTTTGTGTGTGGTGGGATTTTTCTGGATCACTATGAATTGCTTGAACCTTGTCAGACCGCTACAGCCACAGTGTATTGTGAACTCGGGTGAATGAAACAAAAGCTCTAAAAAAAATGTTCTGTTTTGGTCGATAACAAAAAAGGATCCTTCAACACGATAACGCAAGGCAAAAATAGCACTGGAAAAAATAAGAGAGCTTGGATTGGAACTTTTAACTCATTCATCTTATTCACCGGCTCTCACGCCGTCGGATTACCACCTTTTCAGATCATTAGAGTATAGATTAAGTGGTCAAAAATTTAATAATGTTGAAGAATTAAAAACGCCCTTGGAAAATTTTTTCAATGAAAAATCGAAGAACTTTTTTTAAATAGAGAATCGAACAATTTAGAAAAAATTTGGATTACTTTTCGGTCCTCTAATACTGTAAATATGTGTCGATATTAAAAATATTATAAAAAAAATTCGCGAGCATTTTTTTGACATGTTAACTTGTAACTTGTAACTTGTAAATGTTAACATGTTAATGTTAACATGTTAACTGTTATTTAACATGTTAACATGTTAACATGTTAATGTTAATGTTAACATGTTAACATGTTAATGTTAACATGTTAACATGTAAATGTTAACATGTTAACTTGTAAATGTGCGTATTTTGGTGAAGTGGAGCTTAAGTATTTAAATAATGGATTACATTCGTTTTACAGCCCAAAGGCCGTAATATAAATTTATTTAACTGCGTACTACATAATAGTCTATAAAATACTTTGTAGTATGGTAATCTACTGAATAAAACTATAGATTATATAGCAAAATTTGTCGTTAAAACGAGACACGTCGCGGTCCAGATTATGTTCGATCGATATTAACACCGAGAGTGCGGATGACTAATTGGTCGATGGGTCGGTCATTCATCACGATGATTTGATCAGATATGACCGATTGATTAATCCATTGAATACATTTGCCATTGTTGTATATGATATCACGATCGGAAGAGAAAGCACACAGTCATTATTGAGATTAATTGCAAAACAGGCGCGGAAATTCGCGAATTTAATACTAATGTATCATTTATCATTTTTTAGAATCGGATAAAATCGTTATTTTGATCGGTCAATAACACAATTTTTATACACGTAGTTTTAAATACAATCCAAAATAAATGACACGTGTCATCACAAACTATTAAAAATATTTGGAACAAATTCAAATTTTAAAAAAAGTCATTTTAAATCACTAATGAACAATTACAATCAACTAGTGATACGTTCAATGGAGAGGTAGACGACTTAGAGGATTTTTTAAAAATAAAGGAATTAGCATTAGAGGCCCAAAGATTAAATAGCTTTTATCATATCAAAGATAATAAATAAAATTGCACATCCTCATTTACTCAAAATTTCAATGGCGATTTTTGATTGGCAACTGACAGCATCACAAGTTAGTGTTGAAAAGGCCTTGTCTGATTCCAAGTTTATCCTACGAGACAATAGATATAGTTACATAGTATGATTACAGGTAACTTTCATATTTTTTAATTATAAATAAATATTCACAAAGATCAGGCACACTTATTTAACCGTGAATATACGCATTTATTTCGTTTATGTTATATTATTATTATAAAATAAATATTTCTAGTTTTAATTAATTATTATTTATATTATTGTATCAATTAATTTATTATGCCTATTACAAAAGTATGAAATGTTTTTAATTATGGTAGAAAATATTTTATTAATACAAAATAAAACATTTTAAAAATAATACACCGGAGCTGAATCAAAATTAACTATTATTTTCCACGGAACAAAAATCGGAACTGAACCTTTAAATATTTTTTAATTGAAGTCCGAGTTTTAAAGACATTTTTTTCAGTTATCTGTTAGAATCACAAATCAATTTATCTAATCTTTCTTATTATTCCAAATCAAGACTTTGAGTTTCGGATTAATGCCCGTTCCATTAAATAATATATCAGTTCGGTTTTCGGTTCAACTTTGAGTAATTAAAGTCTGTAAAGATTAGCTAACACTTTTTGTTGGAGGAAATGCTGCTGAAATTACAAAATTAAACCACTCCCACAATATACCACAGAAAAATCCTGAGAATCGTAAAAATATTTCTAAAACATCACAGTCTATCATTTGGAAATTTAACCGAAAGTTTATAGACAATTCAATAAATTTTCTTCATTGTTTTTTTGGTGGTAAAAAAATATAAGTAATGTACCATTTAAGATTTTATTGTTAGTTGTTAGCACTTGCGATTATAACGTAAATAAAAAAAATATATTCCTTTCTCCGAATACAACCTCTATTATTCAGCCAACGGATCAAGGTCTTATAAATACATTTAAAAAGTATTACCTACGAAATACATTTAGGTAGCAAGCGGTTAGAGCTGTTGATGAACATTGAGGATTGAGAATAAAATGACAAAAGAACAAACTTTAAATCTAGAGGAAGAAGATTTCGTGAGTTTAATTAACAGCCGTTCAACCGATTTAGCTACAGCGTATCGATGAAACTTTAAGTCGAGAGAGCAGAAGATATTTTTTCAGAAGAGGAGTAATTAAATAAAAACAAAGTAATTTGAAACTTCAAAGATGGGTGATTATTTAAATATGGCCTCGAGGAGCAAGATCTTTTGCGAACGATTTGCGAAAGTTTAAAAAGCAGTGATTGATGAATGAATTATGTTTGCTATGCTATCATATACGAAAAAAGATAACGACTATAAGAAATATAACACAAAAATACTTAATATTTTATAATATTAATATAATATTTTTAAAAATCCTCGACTTTTTATAAGCTACCCGTAAACCGTCAGAACTAATTAATCGCGTAAGTCGAGGACTTGCCGTACTTTTGTTGCCTTGTACACTTATCCCTTACGTCACATGGACTATACGAGTGTATTGGACATTGCTATTTTACTCTTCAACTAAATCTTAAATTCCCTGATATGTAATTAAATTATCCCTGACGTATATCTTGATATTTGTAGTTATATTCGATCCTTGCATTATTGTTAGCTGTAAAAAATATTTAACATCTTTTGGTATGCTCAGCAATTATTTTCTGGTGGAAAAAATAGTTTTTCGGTAAAAACTACAAAGTACTTACTCTCTTAGTCTCCGTATTCTTCGGATATGATCAACTACGATTCCAAAAGATTAAATAATGATCAATATTCAGGGGATAAAGGGGAGAAAAAATATATTCATAAATAAATATAAATCTTATACGAAAAATTGGTTTAAAGATAATATTGTTAGCTCATATTTCATATATTAGGAGTACCGAAAAAAACGAATTATTTTACATAGAGATGTTTGAACTAAGTTAGAGCGAATACGCAATATAGTAATGATCTCTGAAAAAAATCGTAGTTCTGTTGCTTAACTTTATATTATTTATAACAAACATTAAGTATTTTATGATTAAGAGTAAGATGTTCTTATTCGTCAGATATTGCTCAATCGGATTACCATCTTTTGAGGCAAATGAAACATAGCTTCAGGAATAAATAATATCAAAAGGTAGACGAAATAAAAATACAAATAAAAGATTTACAAAAACGTTATGAAACAATTGTAGATTATGAAGAAAATCGGTATTTAATTTAAAAATAAATTATAATGTTCTAAGGTCGATTGTCTTATTTCCGGTATTACTTTACGCGTATATTTATGTATACAAAATATATATATTATTTTCGTGGACTTCTTTTATACATATATTGTAAATTACCTCATGATATGAAAATTTTCGCATTATTTTTAAATATGTAATAAATTATATACATTTGAATTATCGGAACTGGCAGAAAAATATTTTTTTCCAGGAAAATGTATCTGGGTATATATGCAATGAAGGATTCATATAAAGATCTTTATCATAAACAGCAAGTCCTCGACTTACGCAACTAATTGGTTCCGAAGGAGACGCACACAATTTAGCATTTTTGGTTAAAAATATGTCTTAGTTTAAAATTATAAATCAAAGTAAAATAAATCTATGTAAGATACTCAGAAAATATTATTTACTGGTCATATTGCACATAATAAAATCTAAATACATATATTAATGGACGAACTACTTCAAGTATTGATCCAGTTTTAATTGTCTTTTAGTTCTTTTCTTTTCTTCATAAATTGTAGCATACAATATCATTATTCACTGTTTTGTAACTGTCACGTTTTTTTAAAAATCGCGCAAGTCGAGGACTGACTGCATCAGTGCAAAATATAATTATGAATATTTTTTTGATATAAAAATATAATACAAAATTTAATTTTGCTACTTTCTTATCTGTGGACAATTTTATTCGGTTGCATTTTTTAATAAACTTTTATAAAGCAACTGGAGCTCGAGTATCTCTATTCGTTTGATGAAACGTAGCTCTGCTCGTTTTATGAAATGCAGCATTTCCGCGATATTTGATCTTATTCAATTATTATACCCCAGGATTCATTTTGTAACTTCAAACTCGTTTATAATTTTTTTATTTTTAAAAAACACATTTTAATATATTCTGTATAACTCAATATTCATCAAAATATTTAAAAAAAATTGTGTGTAAATTAGTGATGCCCAAATAATTAGTTGCATTATTTATTTTATGTTAGCCATATTATTTTTTTCCATCATAAATTGCTGAATTGTCGGAAAAAAGGCTTTTAAAAATATTTTTCAAATAATTTTGATTAAAATCTGACGATTATGTTTTAAAGAGAATTTCGACTAAGATTATCTCCCAGAGTTTCATTTATTTCAGGAATGTAACAAGGAAATTGTTATTTATGATACAATAAAAAATCGTATCCGTCTTTAAATAAATTAATTGAGACATTAAGTTCTAGAAAAAAATAGTTGCATTAGAGAAATTGGCATAATATAAGTCTAATCGAATTCTACATAATTTTAAATACATCTACTTTATTTAAAATAAAATTGTGAAATGTGCTTAAGAATATAATTAAAAAAGTCTGATACTAGAAATTTTTAATGATATATTAAATTATTGAAATAGCTGCAAGACAACAATTTTTATGGATATGAATTTTAATAATAAGAAATAATACTTAGATATTTGATCATTTTGAGCTCAATTTTTTGGCTCCGTCTGTACATACGAGAGGCTGGAATTTTATTTATCACATTAAATGGAGTAATGGAATTTTCTCATTCCTTTCAGTTTTGAACCCATCACTGTTTAATTAAAAAGTCATATAAATACTCACCATGAAGTATTAAATATCATGTTGTGCACAGTTGTTTTTTTATTAAAAAAAATATGAAACAAAAATGAAATATTTCAGTCATAAAGGGTTAGTAAATCCCCGGCAATATGAAGCCACGCGGCCATCTTTTATTATTATCCGCAACCATTGCGGAAACTGTGTGTAGCATAAAAATGAAACGTGAATTGGTTTCGTAATTTGAAAGCTTTTATCATTCCACAAAAATAAAAAAAACGCCAATTAAAATGAAATTGATCGAACAACTTTTAGACTGACCCTCGCGCTTGTATAATAAATCTTTAAACCCGGCTCTGATTACATTTAAATTCGCAATTAAAGCTGTACCCGGGTCAATATTAGTCAACCCTCGCAGCAGGATTTGGTTCATTACTCAAATTTGCACTGTTAATTCTATTTTTTCATTATAAGAAAACAAAATTAATAGTCACTCACTCAACCAGCTGGCCCATTCCGGATTGTACGTCAGTCTTTCGCTGACGATGGACGATGAAAATTCGTCGGTTGTCGGCGTTGGACTAAAGCTCGGTTCTTTGAATTCGACTGTCGTCGATTCCGCGGTGACGGTCATAATTCTTGATTGTTTGACTAGATCCATGAATCTCTTCTCCTCGATCAAGTTGCGGATTCTTTCCTCATTGCGCATTCGTCTGCGAAATGCAGACTTTATGTACCACGGACGAGAGACAGGATCTTCGTATGCATCAGTTTTCTTCAGCCGCATATTGAGCGATCTGTAAAAAATAAATGAATTAATAAGACGGAAAGAAATGGCGTTTATTCATTGCATTGTTTTGATTATTTTACTATCAGTTTTTTTTAAGCAAACACATCTCGATTGATATTATTCCGAAGCTCTGTTTATATGTTTACTGTTATCACATACAAATTTTCCTCGTCGAAAGTCAAAAATCATTTCAAAAGTCAACATTTAAAAAGGCTCTATACTTCTAACCAGACGCGGCTTGTCCATATACATTGCAGAGCTGCAGCACCCCTAAGCAAATTCAGAAAAAAAAATATATAGTAATATGTTTATTGATTATGTATTATGTATACGAATATATAAATATATTTTTTATTTATTAATCTGGTCGGTGCCTTCGGGGGCAGTGTTACACCGCGCCATGTGGAGCGCTGCCTGTTTGTCAGCGCTGCCAGCGTCGTGTATTGAATGGATGCGGGCCGGTAGCAGAGTGAGGGAGGGGGGCTCTCCGCTAAGCGCCGTGTCGCACTGCGACTCCGTGCAGTCATACTGAGTCATACTGACTGTAGCGTAGGATGAAAATCTTTGACAGACTTTATCCTACCCACGAACCGTAGTTTGGTGATGACTGGATTAATAAATAATTATTTTTCTTAAAAAAAATGAAAATGCCGCTTATTTTTATTTTTATATTAAACATCGCACAAGTTTAAATATTTTTTTTAATATTTCAGGTAATAGTTTCGAAAAAAACCGCGGAAGAATTTAAAGGTTGATTTTGAAATGTTTTAAAAAGCGAAACCTGTAAACACCAAAGAAAATGCCAAGGGCCAAATGTTCAAAAACGTGCGAGGTGTTATTTTTGCCCTCACAATGAAGATAAAAAATATATATTTAATGCTGTACATAAAAAAATATGCGGCTCCTAGAGTTGAAGATAAAAACATTAGTTTTTAACCCTTTCAGTGCGGGGCGCATGACGTACATGCGCAAACAAATCGTGTCCAGGTGCGGCCGCATGTCGTACATGCGCGAGATTTTTTAAAACTTTAACTTGTCGTTACATGTAAACTAGACCGAGTTAAGTGATGGTGTTTGTTTTAAAAATCAGCTAATAAACACAGCTATCAATATATATACAACATATCACAAGAAATTTATAGGAACCATGTAATATGTAAATATGAATAGTAACGATTCAAATCGCGCGTGGTGTTTCATTCAAATCTCCGCAGTAGTATCAGTGACGTATCACGACTCAGGGGTTGTTAAGAGTGTTCCACGTACATCATGATTCACATACACGTGTACGGATGTAATGGTATAAGAAAATTGCATTTCGCAGTTTTGATTTTGATTCGCATTCTCATTTTTTTCTCACTTAATCTCTGTTTGAGCAATTGATATTTTGTTCATCGATGACATGAAATGCTTTAATCGAGTTTATTTTTTTAGTTGAGATGGAAGAGCATTTCCTAATCAACATGTTTGCATAAATCTCTTATAGAAAAATGGTCTAATATAGCGGAAAACGGTGAATACAAATTTACCTCGCCAAAAAAATAATTTGGTCCAAAACGGCGCCGCACTCAGATGCAGAATCGTATTTAGACCCGCCGCATTAAAAGGGTTAATTCCTATTTACAACAATAAATATTATTTTATATGTTTCTTTTAGTATTTTTTTCCATTTTTTATATATTCATTCATTGACCAATTGATGAAGCTTATCATGAATATCTATTTTTATTATATATTAACAATTTTATTATATATTATATTAACAATCCATTAAAAAAAATGGATGAAGAATATGTCAATATCTTGACTTGAAATGGTCGGGGTCCTTGAGAGACACCCCACGGATGACTCGGTTGTTTTCAAACCGCCGTGATAGATGGGTCAAATCGTTGGTATTAAAACACTGCATAAACAAAAAATAATCAAATGACATGAAAACGCGTCGCCCGCAATTACTCAACGATTATAGATGACGCATTTACGCGTTCGCCGGTGTTAACGTGGTACACTTAAATAAAATTTAATATTGAGAAATGTATTCTTTCAACAACCTCAATCGTTTTTTTAATCTATCTATCGACTATATTGCTCAAGACATTTTCTGAGATCTCTTTGTGGACGAAGCTACAACGCAATTAACGTAAATCTCATCGGTGTAGTTTGTGCAACGTATTTTAAAAATAATATTCTTAGGCAAACCAAGACTATTTAGATTATGTTTTAAATAAAAACCAAATCCTACATATCATAAATTGAATATAATGAAAATTATCTCACAAAAATATACTATACAGTTTTTCTTTCAATAATTTATATTTAAAGGAAACGACATTTCTTTCCATCCTACCCAATATTATAATCGTATGACGTACGTTTGAAAATGAGGAAATACCGCACAAAGAAAAATCCATTTGAAATGAACGAAAATGGCATAAAGAACAGATGAAGGGATCAATACATTTAACGTCATTCAAACGTATATTAAAAAAGTGGCATAGTTTACGTATTTGGCACATTTTTCATAGTCATAAATAATCGCGTTAAGACCACGAACGCAAAAAATAGATAATTCTATTAAAAACATCGAGTTGTGAAAGCGTTATTTTGAGATGTTTTCCATTAAAGACTTTCCGAGAGAGCCTGTAATTGGCAATAATGCAGTTAGCAAATTTCAGAAAAGCATTCCGACGATATCCGCAGAAATATGTATTTTCATTGCGATTTTTTTTTTCAGAAAATGAACATGAAAACCCATCTGCTCGTGTAAACACGTACGTAGTTTAATTAAAGCGTATTTCGTTTCACAGTCGATGTGTCGATTCGGCCAAATTGGGATTGGGAAAAACGATACATTCTGTTGATGAGTGCGATTTGAAAACGTAAAAGGAAACGTCTGTAATCCCCAAAGGCTGTTTGCCCTCAGTGGAGACCCCAAAGCCCTCGACTCGCAGATCCTACATTTTCCACCAGGCTGTGTTCTATTTTACTATTTTAAATGTCACGTGTCACTTCCACCTGATTTATTCTGAATCCTTTCAGAGAGCCGAATCTGTATTTAAAATTGAATATCGGATCATTCTATTCTATTCATAATAATTTAAATGCTTTATCAAACGTGTTCATTGTGTGAAATACGTTGATGACAGTATCCATTATTATAAGCTCCATATTACAATATGAACTCGTTCATAAAGCGACATGTGACAACTTATTTTAAGCTCGATGTATTCGCAAAATATTTACATTTTGGATAATACTGTATTACATGGTGGGCGGCAGTGGGAGAAATGGAAAAATGGGAAATGTTAGCTTTTTTCCATTTTCCGTGTGCTCTCGACTGGAAACATGTATACAGAAGCCAAATAAACGCTCTACATACCGATAGGCCAATGTACAGACGGAAACGCATATTTTACCTGAAAACTTTCGAAATAAATTCGATATAAAAATTGAAAAAAATTGTAACGTGATAATATTTCCATAATTTTTTTTATAAATCAGTCATAAATTGTATCAATACAAAGTTTGATCGCAAAAACGTAATCTTTTTATATTTTTTTCATCGTCAAAAATAAGAACGAATCACAGGTGGCTATATTTGACGAAAACATTACAACGGTGATGTTTTTTTTAACAAAAATTAACTAACAAGTAATTGCGCCACAAATTCGAATACTTACGGATTAACTATTATTTATGCCACCCAGGCTCAGTGGCGGATGGCGACTTTTTGGGACCAGATGCTAATTACATTTCAGGGACCCCTAATATAATATAATTAGATTGTCGGTTGTCTAAGGATGAGGACGAATTATAAAAAATAATGTATGTAATAAATATATTTTTTTGTGTACCCAAAAACCATCCGAATCCACGGTTCTACTTCACGTCGTTAAAACGGGCGCAATCGATATTTAAAACTGCATAAACATCTGTAATTTAATCACTAAACCCTTTTTATGTTTACTATTTTTTATAGTTTTTGAAAAAAGTTACTGAAGCTGACAAAAAGGTAAAACAATATTAAATTCATTAAAATAATGAGTAAAATCTCAAGGTTTAAATCAGTCACTGTTTTCTTAAATTTACGGTTTGCCATACTTTATCGAGGTACGTTGACTATTCTGCTCCAAGGATCTTAAGCAGTTTTGAGATAAGATCAATATATTTCAGCTCTTATAAGAAAAAATCAAAACACAAGTCAGTTTTTGTACACAATATATTTGCTAGATTTATTCTTGATAAAATAACACAGTGTGATTTAATTCAATGTTTGCGACTTACGTACTTACGACGAAGAGAAAAAAATGTGGACGGAAATGAGTCTTCTGTCAAATACAGAATTACTGACATTCATCTCGAGTCAGTTTTTAAGTAAGTACTGCAACTAGATTTATCCTGATGTAGAAAAAATTGTAGCAGAGAAGAGATGTCAGGAATAAAACAATATTATTGTCGTTATTCTTGTTTTTTTCCCGAAATAAACATAAGTAAAGGATATTTACGGTCTCCATAAGCTTATACAATGTTTATTTAGCCCCCTCCCATGTGACCCCCCTTTAAGTTTAACACGCTAGACGTAGAACTTTCAAGTTGCTCTCCGTATTGGCCATACAATCTGACGACAAGAGTTATGTTGCTGACATCAAAGAAAACAGTGAGTCGAATCTTTAAAATCGATTCAACTGGGTTTCTTCCATTCTCCATTGGAACGATTGAACTGCAGTTTTGATGTCTTATCCGTTGTTTCATCGCAAGTTATATGACACATTTAAAAAAATCTGGATTGTTGATATATCGAGCTATTCAATAATTTCCTAATAAATTACTATCTTCTCGTAATTAACCTCCTATTAATAATTTGTTTGTCATTATTTTTAGTTTGGATGACTTATAAAAGATTTTTAGAAACAAACGACTCGCCAAATTCAATATTCAACATTTACAAAACGATTTACAAAACGTTTCCATCATGGAAACAAAGTGAAAAAAAATACTTTATTACAATTTTAAATCCAAATTCTTTGTTCCATTATGGAAACAAAGTGAAAAAATACTGAACACTTTTAAAATATGAACCCAATATCAAAATACGTCAAAATACAAATGTACTGATATTAAAAAAACATGTTTGAGAAGACTAACGATTTTTCTTTAATCGTTTCTCGGTTCGGTGATCGGAAAAGCTGCTACAAAGCTACAGATTGTTGCCAATTTATCTTAATTGGACATCATTAAGTCGTTCTCTTTTCTTTTCATTATATGTCAGAAGAACGTAAGAATCCTTTTAAGCAGAGGTAATTATTTTTTCATAATTATCTTCTCGAAAAAGGATATATTATATTACTCAATTTGTCTACCTACATTTATATTCAGATTTACGTATAAAAAAACAGTTTTTTCAGCCGTATTTTCTTCTGATGTTTCCACAAATAGACATGTAATATATATTTTTATCATAAAAAGCGTTATATGCAATTAAAATGCGATATGTTAAATATAACTTGCGTTTAATATACGTTTTATTTTATTTTCCGTAGTGTAATTTTTATATTTTTTTTACCCTCCGGGTTTTTCAAACTCAGTTAAAGTAAATATGTTCTACATACATACGAAACCGTATATAAAATGTCGAGTATAAGAATAATTAGATGTATTAACCCTTTGAGGGCATAAAAACGCGTTCTTGCCTCCAAAAAATGTGGAAAAGCGCTATCGTGCTATTATATATTTGTATCATTTTTATTTGATACTTATATAATATGAATGTAATAATTTATAAAATTAATAATATCATTTGACTATTGGGGGGTCACTCTTTATCAACGATTTCGTAAATATTACCTCAACATGCTATTATGGTATTTTTCCCGGATACTTTCAATTATATCTCTTATATCAAAATCGAGAAAATTTACGAAAATACATCAATCATGCTTATTTAGCTTGAGTCGCTTTTCCGATCCGATTTTCCGTATCACAGTTTTTTTCTTTATATATTTTTAAATAACGACTTATTCTAAATGCGGATTTATATTAAATAAATGTCTAATTTTGTAATTTAAAAACAAGTGTCTAGAAATTATTCATTATTTTAGTTGGCTGAAATTAATTACACACAAAAAACTGGTTTATAAATAAATAGTAGACCAATAAAGGATTTTTTATTTTAGAAATGTTCTACTTATTAAATGGAAATTTATTGGCACGATTTTACAATTAAAAACATGGGTTTGTTATAAAAAATATATTTAATTAAACGAAAAACTTATATTAGTAATTATTAAAAGGGTTTAAATAACAGGATGAACGGTTAACAATAAAAATATTTGATTACTAATAATTCTTTATCTGTAAATAAGTAGCTAAAGATTAAAGTCTTTGTTCAATTTTTCATTTGATATGTCATTATATGTTCATTTCCGTTTACTTCCGTTTCATCTGAAATCAAACGATATACTTTTCTATGCGAATGTATAAAATATTAAAAATATATGTATAGGATTAAACTACTAGTAAAAATAATATAAAACCGTATTTAAAATTAAATTAATATTATATATGAATTTATATGTAAATGTACGCAAAAGCTTCATCAATTACTGCTCCTTTTGCAAACATTGACTTATCTCTCTATCAGTAGACACACGTGAGTGCGTAAAAAGGTATAGATAAACAACCTTGGACCTTTAGGTAGGCCTTCCAACATTTTGACAATGCTTCTCCAGGTAGATCCGTATCTGTATAATCTTCTTGGGGTCAACGAAATTTTGAATACTGGAGAGAGACGGCCAAGAATGTAAACAACATGTGTATACATGTGTGTGTGTACATCCACATTCCTCGTGCTCCACACGTAAGACATCAGGACACGTCCCACTTTGCTCGTCAAAGGATTATACGAAGCAAATTCCCCAGGGACATCCACACAATCTACCCCAAGCCGCCACTGACCCCGTCTTCTCGAAAACATCTATGTGTTGTTGGGAATCCTTTTTATTGTGTACAAGAGATTAATAAAGGCAATATATCTGAACCCAGAACATTTTATAGACGTGTGATGAACCGAGATACAAACACAAGAAATTCACACAGCAAATTTAAAAAAAATACTCCTCCAATATACGGTTTAATTTACTTCAACTATACTTCTAAAGAATTCCATCGAAAATTCAATTAAAACTAATAAAAATATATTGCCTTTACTTTTAACGTTAATTTGAATTATTTATTAATTAAATAAATACGATTTATTGAGATAATATCGAGTAACTACTATTGATTGAAGAGAATGCTTTATTATTCGTGTTGTCTTTCAGACAGACTCTGATTTTAATACTTTTATCTCACAATATAATAAAATAGATTGCGATTTGAAAAGGATTGTGATTTAAAAAAATCTACACAAAATTTGCGAACATTATTTTTAATTTAAAAATATTAATAATAATAATATAAACTACTTTAAAATGATGATATTCGTTAGAGACGCAGCCAATGTGGATTCAATGGAATAAATGAAATTTTCAAAATAAAATACCATTCAGAACATAATAAATACATATGATACATTCCTTACCAAAAATTGAAAATTTCTTTCAGGAAGAGTAAGTGAAAATATTTTGTCGGATATCTGTAAGCTGATTTGTCGGTTAAACCCAAATTGCAGTGCGAAAATTGTTAAATTTAATAAAACAAAAGTTTTGGAAGCATTTAATTTCACATTACTTTATGTAAAAAAAAACAAAATTCTATTTTTTCATTTGTATTCCTTCTTCTATTTCTACTTTTTTTATTATCCAGACGTTACAAACATTTTTTTAGAAAAAATCGGGGTTCCCACGAGTTTATTTATTAAACTTGTGGTTTTAACATAATCATTAACAATGATAAAGGTAACTACAATTGCCATAAAATACAATAATTCTCCTACACGATTTACTGTTAAACGCAATAACTGAGTTAGTATAAATTCAAAAATATTATACTGATACAGATATATTATATATCTGATTTACTAATTTTTTCTCCATAAAATTGTTCGCATTATTTTTTCATCGGATTTCTTTTTTTGAGATTTGAAAAAAAATTGCAAATCACATTCTATCGATTACATTTCTGATAAAGGGCCATCTTTTTGGACATTTTTCACGATACAGCTGAATAGTTTTTCAATGTCAAAATTTGCTGAAACAAATGGTCATTGCAGCTCAACTTTTTTAAAGCCATTAAACTGCACATCAAACAATTTTCGCAAGTTCAAAAGTATCTTAACATGATTTTTTCCTTTGTAGATTTCACGATTTATTTATTTTCCAGCTTATCTTTCAAATAGGGGAAATGTTTAACTTCTCCACGATGGAAAATGCCTATACTTTGTTGATCATTTCCTCAAAATTCTTATCTTGTTCCTGAAGTTGAACCTTCAGTTCACTTAGTTATTCTGTAACATACATGGAAAAATACCGCATCCACTCTAAACTTTTAAGTTCTGAGTATGTTTCATCACTTTCCTAGAAAAATTCGACTATTGTGAGGAAAGGTTCATTAAAACGACAAAGAACATGACCTTTACTCAACCAACGGATTTCTGTTTGGAGCAGGAGGTCCGCACGCTGGCAATCTAGCTTATTTGTCAGAGGCTGGACCAGACTGCTTCTCTATTTTACTTAGTAATTCATTTAACAACGGCAACTTGTTAAGCATTTTATTAAAATTAAGCTCGAGAAATATTTCATTTCGAGGTCCAGTAATACAATTTGAACGATAAATTTATAAATATCATCAAATATCCTACGCGAGCTACCAAAATGCCGCTCACGAGTTACCGTCTGGCGACCACTGATATATACAGTATTTAAAAATATTTTTTTTTACTACTTAAGAATTTTAATTATATATTTGTATACGCAATCATTTCTCGCTTTAAACAATAGCTTGATTGCAAAAAATCAAAGGATAGAAGTAAACCGCGGAAATCAAGGCTATAAAGTCTGTTGGTAATGTATGCCTTTTATAGAGAAAGAAAATTTCTTTCCCTGTATTATTTTCTTGTATTCTTATTTTAAACTTATTTTAAAATAACTTTTGTGTTAAAATGTGTAATTAGTCTTTGTGATGTGATCGTGATAGCAGGTAATGAAACCAATCGGTTCGGATAAATAAATTACGCTAAGTAATGCTGAAATAGATAAATAAATTTGTAAATTAATGTAAGAGTAAGATATATGTCTAAAAATTTTTGCATTAATGAAATATATGAAATTTACTGGATCATTAAAAAAAATAAACAAAAAGACATCTGGAGTATTTGATATAAAAATGCTAAAGATTGTAATACGTGACGAGTTCAAATCCACGGTGAAGGCCAGTCTCTAAGCAAATCTACTTTTTCAGCAAAACCCATGTCAAGGAAAATTCTTAAAGCGGGATTTCAGAGGAAATCTGCTGCTATGAAATCGTTTCATAATAAAAAAAAAATGATTGTTCGTTTGAATTGGAGAAATAGTAATAGTAATAATTTTGTCCAAAGCTCAATTTTTAATAATATTTATAAACATACAGTCATTCAAAAAATAATTTCGTTGCACTCATTATTTAAATTTATCCAGTAAATAATAAAAATATGAATTCAAATTAAAAAGATCGATCCTTAAGATATCATCTTTAGGACGACTGTGCGTCTTTTATTAAATGCCCACTGTGTTCATAATTCCTAATGGTTTTTAATAATTATTTTTTCAAACGATGCCTCTAATCTAATACTTCAATCTACATTTAACAATTAATGAATATATCTATATAATTAAATCTGTAGATTAATCTCAAAAGAGCCCATACTTGCTAAATACAAATTCCTTTCAAATTTATCCCAGTCAGGGAAACATAATTTTTTCTTGTCATAAACTAGTATTATAGCGTGTAGGTATCGATAATGTGAGTAATAACCGCGACTGAGCTAAGTTAATAATCGGATAGGTGTCCGACGAAAACTATCATTTCAGGGAATTCTTTAAAACACTGGCAAGGGGGTAAGTAAGAGTGAGAGAACCATTACCTCACATATTTAATAAAAAAAATATAATAAATGATATAAATTTAATACAACTTAAAAATGATTCAGTGTCGTGGTTTGATACTGGGGAAATATTATTATGAGAGACTCATACCCTGTATCTTAAAAATCTTTATCGATTTTTTATATGGATGAATGTAGCTTTGTATTTTTTCTGTTATGCCTTCCATTCATACTAGTCAATTAAATGATATTTAATAAATAAATATGCCTTAATAAGTTGCAAGCTTCCATCCATAGCTGAATTTAGTAAAAATTGACATCTGTAGTTTTTTTTATTGAAAATTTGATCATTATAAAGTAAACATTTATATAAAAATATTAAATAGATTTTTACTTAAAAATAAAATGATATTCCCCAAAAAAATGTGGGTTTTTTTATATTATATTTTATCTGAATTTTTACCAATACATAATATTTATGTCAATTGAATACATATACTGAATTCGCTTGCCTTTTTTGTGCGAGGGATATGTTTCAAATACTACCGTGCAAAAAAGATTAGATACACATGAAAAAATGATAAAATATTACTATTTTTAGGATAAAAACAAATAAGATTTTTTTTTAAATAATTCAAATATGAATTAACTTATATTCTCTTGCATAAAACCTCGACCGTTTTTTTTTTAACTGTAGTCCTATTTCAAGCTTTACTCTTTCAACCCAGCTGATTCTCTTATCTCTTAATATGTGCTTTATGGAATATTATTGTTATCATTTTAATACCTTATTTATTTATTTGACTGTGATAGATGAATGACATAACAGAAAGATTCCAAAGTGCCATTCACCCATATAAAGATTTGATAAACATTTTTTAAAGACTATAAAGATGTAAATAATATTCCCCCAAGGGGCGAATCACGACACAGCCTAATTGTTAATATTATTTTACTTGGATTGTAATAAATATTATTTGTTTTATAAATATTTATTCAACGCAGCTTATAAATGAAACAATTGATATATGCTACAAATAACAAATATATTCTTTGCATCATTATAAATTACAGGCAATGATTGTTCTTTTTATTCATTTGATTTTTTTTAAGCTGTCCAATAAAAAATCATGTAATTTAAAAAACCGTGTAAAAAAAGTATCGGTACATAAATAACTTATACGTGCTTATATATTTATATATTTAAATAAATATATAAGCACGAATGTATAAATATATACAAGAATGTTAACTTGCTATCTTGTTAAGTGTGTACTTTAATATATCCGAGAACAGTTCAGATTTCAATAGCTGTCCAGGGTTTAAAATGTCCAGAATTTCAGATATAAGATGCCGCAATTTTCAAGTTTCTATTTCACGATAAACACATGCACGGTATTACAATATGAATTTTGAAACATTTCCGAGATTTTCCCCAACGAATTCATCTCCGAATCCTTTGATAAATTTACCGCAGCGGTCCAGAAAATCTTCCACGGAAAATATAACCACACACGACGTTATATTTTAGGATACCCGTTCTAAATAATAAACATATTCATAAATTTGAATAAATTTTCGGATACTGCAAACGGGTCCGCTGTATACACACGGCTCGACTCATTTAATATTCCCATTCAGAGCCAACGCTGTAACCGTGCTTCGCTTTTGAGTGTTTTAAGCTACGATTAACAACGTTAGTACAAATGGGCAACGACCGAGCCTGTGAATAATGTATATGTGTATGGGATTCAACGTCATCGGTCATCCGGCTGAAAGCTTTCAGCAGCGCACAGCTCTAATCACAGGTCGCATCAAATTACTGCATGGCTTTAGACCAAACACGGCCCATTGAAATAAACCGCAAATTACATTAACTGTTTCGATGCCACGGGTCTGAGAATGAATCGTGCCCTTTGTGCCAGGCTGTTTTTTACCAATTATTTTTTGGTGATTTGTAGATTTGATTTGAGATCTATGCAAACGTTTAAATTAGGATATGTTCTTCCATCTCAGTTAAAAAAATAAACTCGATTCGCTTTATTTCGTGATAATAAATCGAAAAAATGATCGAATTACTCAAATCGAAATACTGTGACTCACACATGCGCGTGACACATGCTCAATGTGCCACGCGCCACTCGCCGGGGCTGGGCAACCTTTCTGAGAAGTGCGTCAAATTTTGTTTGTCATTTTTTTAGTCGAATAAATCGAATTAGTCCAAAATATCAACCGAACGGCCGGCGATGTTCACTATTAGTGCACATGTGTATGCATTTATTATATTAATGATGCAATTATGTTTGAAAACCATGTCGCTGTCATAAAAATCTGCGTCGGATTCTCACGGCACCATAACTTCTCGATTCGTGAATCCAGTCGATACCTTGGGATCACCCTAGACTCTAACCTAGGCTTGCTGTGCCACACGGGAATCATTTCGGAGAGAGCCAAACATGCCATTGGAAGCATCAGCAGAGTCGCTGGCGTCGGATGGGGTCTGTATCACAGGATCATAAGACGATACTATAAATCGATCTTTGTCCCGATCGTCACGTATGCAGCCGATTTCTGAGCCCACAGGGCTTCTAGCTCTGCAATTAACCGCTGACTACTATCAGGGCAAAGATTGCCTCTACTTATGATAACCAAAGCCTATCCAACCTCTTCCACTGCGCCCCTTGCGGTACTGGCAGAAGTCCTGCCGCTGGACCTAGAGCTACAGGTACGAGCTGCACTCTGGCTGACCTACAGAGGATTCGAGGTCCTGGTTGGAGACACCATCATCGCACCACCCGCGGACCTCTCACAAGACTGGTCGTCTCAATAGAGCAGCCGTCTACCGCATGGCAGAAGGGCTTATCACAAGAGACTACTGGCCGACTTAGTTTTTTGTACTTTCCCGAGGTGCAAAAACGCATGTCGATGTCCTGGATCGAACCAAACCACCATGTGTCCCAGTTAATCCTAGACCATTGTGCCTTCAACGCCAAGCTGCATCAACTTGGCCTCAGAGACAATCCTGGTTGTGACTTTTGCGAGTGCGACGAACAAACTTCGGACCATATCCTCTAGACGTGCCCGGAGCTCGACTTTGCGAGGAAAACCATACTAGATGCGGTCAGGCTGGACCCTTGCCCTATCGGTGATCGATACTTGATCTCAAGCGGCTCTGCTTTCAGTGCCTTTACGGTCTTCGCCGGCCTAGCCGAAGCGAGAATAGCATCCTCAAACCCCCAACCGCTAGCCCACATGGGCACGGTCTATCAGCTGTCCTTTGTGCTGCATAGGTAATTGACTGTCGTCGTGTAGCCCCTTAAGGTTCGGCTATACTTAGTCGTACCGCAAAAGGGGCCTTAAAATATACTTAAATTATACTCCAGTGTACTCTGATTATTATTATGTAAAAATAATAATCAAAAAATGATTCATGTTGTAAATGTTGAAAAGGTTATAAACTCCTACAATTGTCTATGATCGAACCTATTGTTCATTTTCTTTAAGGTGCTAAATAAAAATATTTATTGTGAGCTTATGTGTATATATGTAATTAAAAATCTGGATTACCATTAAAAAGTATGTGTAACGAATGATTATTCAAGATATTGTATATTGAAAAATCACGATTTGTTCATTTTTTTTGCAATACAAATTCTATATTAACATTGTTATACTGTAATAAAATGAATATTTTAAGAATAAAGTTAATGTCATATAAAGCTCGTAAATATACATTTTATTACCATACAAAATAAAGTAGATTGTTGTAAATAAATTTTATATAAAAAAAAATATTCATAGAAAAAGGACACATTATCCAGTCTGAGATGACACCAATTGTATGCCATCAATCTAATTTTAATGTTTGTGAAGCAAGCAGAAGCAATCTTACGAATATTTTATATGGATGCAATTGATACATTTTTATGTAAATATTTATAAAAATAACAAAATAAATAAAAATCTCGATCTTTAAAAAAAGTTGTAAAATTCGAAAAGCAGACGGTTTTTGATTATAGAAATGAAGAATTTGTAGAGCATTCGATTAAAGGATCTCAATTTACTAAAACCGTATCATATTACTGTGAATATACAAATCAATCTTTAGGGTAATTAGAATCTTAACATGGAGGAGAATAAGATTTTAAAGTAAGAAAATGTTGTTTTAATCGGATAAGAAAACAATAAAACTTGCATAGCCCTTAAATAATTGGTAAATCGGCTAGAACATGCGTAAAATTAGCTGAAAAATATCCAACAGTGCTTTGGTATTCCAAAATTATTCATGAATTTAATTTGTAATATATACGAGACGACACTCTTTCGGAAACGAATGTCACGTATGTTAATTTTTATAGAGTAAAATACTCCTTCTAGATTAAAAAGAGCAAAAGATCATCTAACTATTTTCTCGGCACAAATGCATCACAAATTTCACTTATCACGACCTTCCCAAAAAAGTATAAGTTGTAAATATTTACATACCGAACATTAAAAAAGTATGTAAGGGAATACGAAATATTTAAATATGTAATGAATAAAATAATAAACAATATACATTGTTTAATTAAATTTAATTGAAAATCTGCTAGATTCACGTTTTTTTTGTTACATTTCTGTACATCGTATGTGCTTTTAGCAAATACGAATCAAGTAATTTTCTTATACTATTACATCCGTACACATGTATGTGTAACATAATGTACGTGGAACATGCTTGGCAACCGCTGAGCCGAGGTAATTCACTAATACTACTGCGAGATTTGACTGAGACACCACGCGCGATTTGAATGGTTATGTATATATATATATTATACATAGTTCCTATAACTTTCTTTTAATATTTTGTATATTTATTGTTAACTGTGTTTATGAGCTAATTTTTAAAACAAACACCATCGCTTAACTCTTTCAAGTTTACATGTAACGACAAGTTAAAGATCGAAAGAATTTCGATCATGTACGTGATGCGCGTGGCACTGAAAGGGTTAAATATTTAATAAGTAATATGTTTTTTCGTCGAATATATTACATAGTCGAAATCAGTCACTAAAACTAAAAGTTAATACCGAACATATGGGAATAAAGGAACCATATTCCGCATTTATGATATGTGTTTCAGAAATCTGAAATATTACGAATCAAATTCGACCCAAAAAGTTGGCAAACGAACCGTAACAGGATGTATGAATGCAAATTTCTGGGATTCCTTTGCGAAAGGTCAAAACAATTTCGTGCTCAGGAAATATGTTAAAAGGATAGAAAATCTGACGGACCTTTGTATAATTCAGCGAATATTTTCGGCCAAATAACTACGGCTCAAACTACTGTAATTGCGCTTTATTATTAAAATATTTATTTTCGGGGAATCGTGTGAATTATTTCATGCACGATTTGATGTTTGATGTTTAATATTGGCATTGAAAAATTATACTTTTATTAAATTCAACGATAGATTCAGTGGACGGAGTCATGCCGATCGAAAGTACTCAAGAGGAAAAGAGAATTATAAAGTAAGTGGAATCGATTTATATTTTAATAAGCACTTTAACGTCTGTTTTAAAATAAAATATTATAGAACATGAATTTTATTAAGAAAATTCGCGATTTATTATATTGCTCTCGACTTGATGTCCATAAATTCTAATACATATTCGCCGAAACACGTTCAGCGAAAATTTTATAATGAAAGCCGGGAAAAATGTAGAGCTTATATAATAAAATACAATAAATCATGAGATAATTCCGGTTTAAAAAAACATGCATGTTATTTTAAGAAATATTTAAATAAGGAAAATATTATTTAGAAGCTCATCTATTAAATAAAATTTATAAATACACATTGCTCTTTTCCGAATAAAATATTACATGGAAAATTTTCAGCGACATATGATATATTGTGAGCTTTATGGAAAACAGGTGCGCTTATAATCCGATTGTTTTAAAATTTAAATATATGTATCGTTTATATTAAAATTAATTTATTTTTTCTAATAAATATATGCAAAATCGTGCAAAATTATTATTCCGTTATTATAAATGGTTAATATTTTTCACATGTAAAATATTTAATTAAATATTAATATTATAGAGAGATATGAATTTCTCATCAACTTTGTTTTCAGGTAAATTTGCTTCAAAGATTTCAGCAATTTTTGTTTCAATTCCCTTAATATTGGCAAACGTTATACAGAGTATATTTTTTCATCATCACGAATTAGGAGAAGTCACTGAAAGGCATATCCGTTGAATACGAAGGTTATGAAACTGTTTTGGCCAAAAATTACTATCACGTTTTATATTTTTTTTACTGTCCAATTTGTAGTTAATACAGAAACACAATTTTCTGAATCACCATCTTTTCCATATATGTTAAAAATACATATACATATAAACACTGCTATAATGTAAACTACAGGTTGTCCCAAAGATG
The DNA here is from genome assembly GCA_022495035.1 of Philopotamus ludificatus. Lineage (NCBI taxonomy): Eukaryota > Metazoa > Arthropoda > Insecta > Trichoptera > Philopotamidae > Philopotamus > Philopotamus ludificatus. Next base: position 131,210 of record JAGXCT010036202.1, read on the forward strand.
TATACAATGTTTAACGGGTCATAACATTCTAATTTTTCTTTCTTTTCAGGGTGTACGTATATGATAATAATGAGTAGACCAAGATTAACTTTCTACAAAAAAACATGCTATTAGAAGTATGAAATGAAGCAGAAGTATAAGGACAATATCACAGGAAGTTTCAGACAGATCTACGTATGCGACATACAATTAATCACATAAAAGATAAGTTTAAAACGAATTAAACTGTTCGGAATGTTGACAGACACGATGCGAAACATTCAGAGTACCTGAAAGACAACACAGTCGTGAAATTGGCATCAGAATATACCATTCCAAAAATGGTACATGCTATCAATGAAGATGATCTGGACCGAAGAAAACAGTTTTGAACAGAATGTACAGTATTCGGGAAAGATAGTTTTGGAGCAATGAACCTACATTATTTTTTTTTTCATTTAAAAACAGAGTTTACTGCAAGAATCTGTTATACCACATATTCAAGGAAGATTTAGTGTCGAATTTTATATTCAATAAGATGGAGCACCTCTACACTATCATCATGTTTTAAGAGCATATATATATTGATAAGAATCTTCCAAACAGATGGCTTGGACAAAGAGGTCCAATATAATACCCTCCCCATTCCCCAAACCTTAAAAATAAAGGCTATACACCAGACCGGATATTCAATGCGGACGAAACGGGATTGTATTGGAAAAGTATGCCTCATCGAACCTACATATCAAAAAACGAAAAACGTGCGAAGGGATTTAAGGTGGCAAAAGAAAGAATATCTTTACTTTTATGGTCTAATTCTTCTGAAGAATTCAAAAATGAAGCCATTGTTTATTAATCGGTCTTTTAACCCCCGAGCACTGAAAGGTTGTGACAAAATGAATTTACCTGTTTATTGGAGTGCAAATAAAAAGATTTGAACCACAAGTATTATTGGTTTTACAAATGTTTTATACCTGATGCAGAAGCTTATATTAATATAAGGAAAAAGAATCTTGATTTTAAAGTATTATTGATACTGGACAATGCACCTTGACATCCGATTTAGAACATCCTAATGTTGAAATATTATTTTTACCACCAAACACTACGTCTATAATCCAGTCTTTGGACCAAGGAATAACTTCAACACTTAAAGCGTATTATATTCGTCTAGTATGAGTTTCTAGTTTGAAAAAAAAAATCTTTTCGAAATTGTGTCGATATTGTGTCTGCATCTGTTAAAGAAATAAATCAATCGACTTTAAATTCTTTCTGGAAAAAGCTGTGACCAGAAGTAGTACCTGCAGAAAACGTTGTACCACCAATAGAAGTTGAATAATTGACAATTTAACATTTGTCGTGTTGTTGGTGGAGAAGGATTTGATGATATGGATATTCAAGATATCGAAGAAATATTGGAGGATCGCGCGTTGAATGAAGAAGAATTGGTCGAAATGTTGATTGAACCTACGATAATTAATGACTCGGAAAGCAGTTGCAGTGTAGTAGCTAGTAGCGTTTCACATTAAATACAATAAATGATGGGTTGGGATTGACTGATAAATTAAAACATTTTTTTATAGAAAATGATCCTATAATGGAAAGAAGTTTAAAGTTCAAGAGGGAATTACAACAGATCTTATAACGATATACGTAAAGATGTATACGCTTAAAGCAGACAATCGCTTATTGCAGAATTTTTAATCCAAAAATAATCCAGAGTCCTCTGACAATGTAAACTCACAACCGATCTCGAAAAAGAGTCGAACATATAGATAAGATTGTTAGTGATAGTGATGATGAATGAATGATCTATTATATGTAGTTAATGTTTTTTTTTTCTTCAATAAATACGTCAATCAGGGATACGCTAAACATAAAATAATACATTCGATTTAAATTTTAAAATACTATTAGATCGATGAATCTTCCTTCTAATCCCTGAATTCATATAACCAACCTGTAGTGGAGGTTTAGCAAGCGCTGCTCTAGAGAATTGCAAGTGTGACTGGTCCACAGAGTAGTGAGCGTGGGTATTTAATCTCTATAATTGGATTTCTGCTCTTATTAACATTTAACATTTTTTCCAATATCACATCCAATAAAAGAACACATATTCTTATTTTGGGTTATATGCCGCACCACGTCCACTTTCCCAAACAACCGAATGAGTCCCTCATTCATCCTCGGAACCCATCAAAGCAAACTGACTGGATTACTCTGAGCACGTGATATCTAACCATACCACGAAGACGATGATCCACGTGCTTGGCCACGTGATAAATGTCTGTGGACTACGTGCCGTGCAAAAAAATAAAATTCCTTCTACGCAAATCATAAACGAGTACTAAATTCCGTAATTGTGTGATCAAACAATAAATATATATTTTTTTGCTGAAGATTTTCACTCGACAGGCACTGAACAAGAAAAATCCTTTTAGCGCATAACGCGTCGGGAAATAATTTCAGTTTGTTCTTATATATTTCCAAAATTTTCCCGTTCACTCCCATTCTGATAAAAGCACGCCCTGAATATATTATTATTTTATTTAATAAATTAACATCGCGAATTTTTGTTTCGGAGAGCCAGAAAATTCATCGACAAAAAACATAATCTTAAAATAAAACGGCCGTCGTAGATGAGAGAGAATATATTTATATTAAGCGAAATCCGTAATTAAATTAAGGACGCATTTGGTGTCGGTGAATTTTTTTGACAATAAAAAATGAAAGGTGGAATATTTATGTAAATGTAATATTCCCCGTGCATGTGTAATTTAATTCAATTTTTTTCCATATCCCCCATATGAAAAATTCGCATAAAATCCGAGCCACAATATTGTTAAACGTCGGATATAATCAAATGCGATTATTTTATCCTTCTTTTCGAGTCGAATTTTCGACTTTATCACACGCCCGTGTCTATATTCTCGCAAAATATAATAAAATCCGATATTGCAAAAAAAAACGTTGCCGAAAATAAGTCGTGCAATTATTGTAAATTTCAATTTTATTCGGGTATAAAGAGCCAATATTGAGGGCGTTATATCGATCATGAGAATTCAATCAGCTCTGTAATTATTTGTTTACAAACTTTGTTTTCGAATTGGCGAATTTCCTCTCTGTCAAAAGTTAAGACTTTCGATAGAATCACTGCCAGTTTAATTTCATTTCGCTCCGACATCAAAAATTTTCCTTAAGCTCAATCTCTAAACGTACTTACAATCGGTTTAAAAGTTTATATTGTTCTCGGATAAGACGCTCAATGTATGATCAGTGAAACAAATAAAATTTCGAGGCAAGCATTAAACTTTCGTCTATTCCATGCAATTTCTAATCGCTTTTATTAAAAATTTCCTTTGACAAAAACTCAATTTGCCACCATTAAACTTACACAATTAACTGAAAACTTTCACTATGATTTACAAGTGATGTTGTTCATAACTTAAGAACGCAATTGCTTGTACATATAGATAAGTGAAAAACTTAAATATAATACAAACGGTGCTAGAAGACATTAATAAGGTTTTATTATAATTAATGTCTTGATTACACCGAGCATTAATATTTGCATTGTGTTACAGAAATTTTCAGACTAATATTAAATATATTAATTATGTTTTCAGTATGAAATATTATTAAATAATTATTTAGAGAGGTTTTTTAATAATGAGTTATAAAGATTATATAATGATAAACACAATATAATTTTAAAAAAAATGTAATTTGTGACTTTTCACGTAGTTTCCTTTTAACTACATTTTTTTTTAATTAGACACAGAATAATAATTAAAATTATACCAATTTGTATTACAAGAAATCGTATAATATTTTTTTTATATAATACGAGTGCGTGAACAAACAAAGAATAAAACAAGAACATTTAAACTATGCGAACGAAAAAAATTATTGATATATTGATTTCGTCAAAAAAACCCAATTAATGCAAGTCAAATTACATATTTCTTAAATATATAATATGAATAAAAAAAAGGGTCATTATCGTTTAGTTGACAATTAAAAAATAACATGTGGCATTGACATTGAACGAGGTCATTTAAAATATGCGAATGCTTGTTTAAAAAATAAAATAAATAATCCTTTCCCCAAATTTAGGCTTCTCTAACGCGGGCATCTATAATGTAGTCCCGATTTATTCGTTATAGAAGGGCTGACTCTATACAGTTTTTTCACGTCAAATGCACCTTTTTTCAAATCAAATGCAACTTTTTATAAATCAAATGCACCTTTTTACAAATCAAATGCACCTTTTTAAAAATC